>CM021109.1:172920746-173179584 GCA_007115665.2 Sequoiadendron giganteum | reverse complement strand
CCTTTCCATGTTTGGTAGTAACAATGAATTTTTTTTTAAAAAGCATTTGATCCAGGTGGATCTTTAGGACCTGAAATTGAAGTGTTCCAGTTTCTCTCGGAAGTAGTACCATTGCGTAGAGCACAGAATCTTGAATCTGGTGCAACTTGAACGGGCGAAAAAGGAGTCCGTTTGCTCAAGTTACGCGCAGTCAAAGTTCAGTCAAAGGTTGGTCAACTCAGCTATCAGGGATGAGAAAAAAGGTGGAAAATTCATCATCACCAAATTGGTCGAAGTTGATGTCATCGCGAAGAGCTCGTCGTCACGATTCCAATGGTGTTCGTTTTGTGCAAATCGGACGTCGTGTGCGCAAGTTAGAGCTAGTCAAAGTTTTCGGTTGACCAAGGTACAAGTGGTATGGTTGCTGACGTCAGCATGACATCATCCTGCTGACTTGGCAGCAGGGTCATCGTACGGATGATGATGTGGACCAATGGGGTTTTGACACGTGGCATTCCGTACAGTCCGTACATCCACGTGGTGTGGTTGACTGATGACATCATCAAAGTCAGCAAATTAGGCGATGACACGTGTCCTGATGACGTGGCAGTTGGCTGTGTTTGTCCGGTGAATCCCTGGTTGACACATGGCTTGTCGGTGGTCGGCAATTACGTCGGTTTGTTTTAACAAAAGTTATGTGGGGCTCGACCCCATGACCTCCCCGGAAATAGCGGACGGTTGAACCGTTGCACCGTCGGCCGATGCCTTTACCAAATATAGGTGGCCGTTTGTTTTGTTGTTAATTTTGTTTTAAACGGTTAAAAAAAAAACAGAACCGACGGTCGGGAGTTGAACCCGGAACCGCTGGGCTCCCAAAAGGTTTTGTTACTGTTGAGCCGCGAAACTCTTTCAACTATATGATGGGCTCGGTTTTGTTTTGTTAGCTTTTAGGCCCGAATGCCTAAAGCAAAGTAACCAACTAATGGTTATTTGTTTTAAATCAAAACAAACCCCTCAACTAAAAGCCCAAAAATAAATTGAACGAAGGGCTCCAAATTAATTTGAAAGATTAAGGGGTTGTTTATTTGATTTATATGTAAATATGGAGGATTTTATAACTTTGTGGTTATTCCCCATATCGGGTAAACTTCAAGTATAAAAGGGAGGAGTCTTGGAGTGTTTTTAAAGGAGCCATTAGTGGGGATCAGCCATTAGTGGAAGATCCATTAGTTGATCATTCTCCATTGTATTCCATTCTCTTGGTCTTTGAGAGGCTTTTGTGAGAGAATTTTTAGAGGGAATTAGGAGAATATTTGAGTTGTGATGTATTATTGATGTTTTGAGTCTTGTAGTAGATCCTATTAGGCAAAGTTAGTTTTCTTCCTCTTTGTTAGTCATCCCTAGCCTTGAGAGCTTTTGAGAGGGGTGTGAGTGAGAGACTTTTTATATGACTTTGTGGAAAGGCTACAAGATATTGTAAAGCAGTGTTACAAGAGGCTCGTGGAGATTGTACTGCGTTTCAAAACATTTCAATACATTGGTCACTCGATTGAGCTCGACCCGGAGACGTAGTCACGTTGTGGCGAACTCCGTAATCAAATTGGTGTCTTCTTGTCTCTCTCTTTATTCTATGTTTTGAATTCCTTCTGATTAATGTTCCTGCTACTTCATTGTTGATGTCTTTATTCCTTTGTTCATAATCACTTAAGCAACATTTGTCATAGATCCCTTCCGCTATACGGATCAAGTGGTATCAGAGCTTTGCTTGGCTAGTTTGCAGGAGTGATTGTGATTCATTTTTCTATTAGTGGACATTTGGAGTTTGGAGCAAAGATGGCATCAGAAAAGGGTGAATCTTCCAGGCTGACATTGACCTCATCCATGGTGGATGATCTCTTGTCAATGAAAGGCATGGTTGAAGAACTCTATCGAGACCATCGAGAGAAGGCTGATAGGATGCAAGAATTGGAAGAAGCCAATCGATGCTTGCAGAGAGAGAATGCAGAACTTCAGCGGATGTTGGAGGAATCCAACATGGAGAAGGAAAGACTGCAAAAGTTGTTGCAAGACATCTTAGAGGAGCAGAACAGGAGAAGTCCTCCTGTATCAGGGAGTGGACACATATGTGGTTTCTGTCCGCATTCCAAGGATACGTCATCCTCATACTCCCCGCTTACACCGCCTGATAGTACGGGAGCTTCTTCAGCGATGAGGCCCATGGCTAGATTTGCTTGTGGCCATGATTGGGCTAACTCTCCTGGTACAGTAGAGTGTGCTTAGTGTCGACAGAAGGAGTACCTCCAGACTCTAAATCTGCTTGATAGTGACAGTAATTATCTCGAAGCCTCTTCTTCCATCAAACAGAAGAAGTCAACAGAGGATGAGCAAGACTCTTTTGCACACTTCGAGAAGCACACAAGAGGCATAGGATCGAAGCTACTCGGGAAGATGGGCTTCAAAGGGAAAGGCTTTGGTATTTCTGAGCATGGCATCACCAATCCGATCGAGGCGAAGAAGCGTCCACGATACCAAGGATTGGGATTTAGAGGAGGAGATGGACAATCCTCTAAAGCTCAGAACTTCTGCAACCACTGTGGCATCAGTGGACATTGGGAAGCAAAGTGTTGGAAGCTGCATCCAGAGCTTCATCGTCAATTGAGGTCTACTGAGAGACCCAACCACCAGAAAGTTGAGGAGACGAAAGCAGAGCTAGCAGTAGCTACCACTTTTGAGGCAGTCCCAGGAGAAATTCAACCACAGCCTGAACAACCTGTGAAAGAGAGTTCCTTTGAACAGCTTCGTAAGAGCTGGGAACAACGCTCATCAAACTAGTATATCAGCTTGTGTGTGTTTATTACATCTTTTGTAGTGTGATGAATATGTTGATAAGCTAGTATTGTTTTGTGAGCTCTGAATAAACTTGTTTGTAATAATTTTTATGAAGTTGTATTTCTCTAGAGATTGAGAATTTGTAAGGCTCTTGGAAGCCATGTCTTGTAATCTGGAAAGAGAATACTTTGTAACTTCTTACTGCAGGATAGCAATTTGTTGCTGATAGTTTCTTGCAGTTTCTTTTAGTGCGAAGCTTCAGTTGAAGAGCACTTTTTCAGACAAAGTTGTTGAGAACGGTCAACAGTGACCTTGCATGTTCTCAGCTTGAAGACTCAGTTGAGGCAATTTGGAGGATAAGTCTGAACTCAAATGGAGTTCTTGAAGGATTTATCGATGACCTTGTTGCTGGAACCGAGCTGTATGGTGGAGCCTTGAATCAGTTGTTCCGAAGTACAAAGGTGAAGGAATATGTCAGGCTGAGGCGCAAATCCGTGCTCGAGCAGTTGGAGGAGCAACAGAAGCATGCCAGAAAGAATGGCGAGAGATGTAGAATGCGAACTACCTGTAAGAAGCACTGGGGGATAGGTTTATCATACTCAGTTTTTACTTCTTGCTTTGGGTGTTTTAAGTTCCATTTTTGAACTACATCATGACGAGTTGTGAATTCCTGCATTGCCGAAGTGTAAGACCCTAGCAGGCAGATGTGGCAGTGTATTTTAGTGTATTCAGATTGTGGCGAATGGCAAGATGCTGAATGCGAGATGTTTAGAAGGAACTATACACTTTTGGAGGACCAAAAGTTCTTCAATGGGGAGGTTTGATCCAGGTGGATCTTTAGGACCTGAAATTGAAGTGTTCTAGTTTCTCTCAGAAGTAGTGCCATTGCGTAGAGCACAGAATTCTGAATCCGGCGCAACTTGAACGGGCGAAAAAGGAGTCCGTTTGCTCAAGTTACGCGCAGTCAAAGTTTGGTCAAAGGTTGGTCAACTCAGCTATCAGGGACGAGAAAAAAGGTGGAAAATTCATCATCACCAAATTGGTTGAAGTTGACGTCATCGCGAAGAGCTCGTTGTCACGATTCCAATGGTGTTCGTTTTGTGCAAATCGGACGTCGTGTGCGCAAGTTAGAGCCAGTCAAAGTTTCCGGTTGACCAAGGTACAAGTGGTATGGTTGCTGAAGTCAGCATGACATCATCCTGCTGACTTGGCAGCAGGGTCATCGTACGGATGATGACGTGGACCAATGGGGGCTTGACACGTGGCAGTCTGTACGATCCGTACACATGACGTGGCGTGGTGACATGTCTGATGACGTCAACAAAGTCTACGAATTGGGCGATGACATGTGTCCTGATGACGTGGCAGTTGGCTGTGTTTGTCCGGTGAATCCCTGGTTGACACATGGCTTGTCGGTGGTCGGCAATTTCTTCGGTTGGTTTTAACAAAATTTTTGTGGGGCTCGACCCCATGACCTCCCTGGAAGTAGCGGACGGTTAAACCGTTGCACCGTCGGCCGATGCCTTTACCAAATATAGGTGGCCGTTTCTTTTGTTATAAATTTTGTTTGAAATGGTTAAAAAAAAAGAACCGACAGTCGGGAGTTGAACCCGGAACCGCCGGGCTCCCAAAAAGTTTTGTCACCGTTAAGCCACGAAACCCTTTCATGTATTTGAGGGGCTCGGTTTTATTTTGTTAGTTGTTAGGCCCAAATGCCTAAAGCAAAATAACCAACTAATGGTTATTGGTTTTAAATCAAAACAAACCCATCAAACTAAAAGCCCAAAAATAAATTGAACGAAGGGCTCTAAATTAATTTGAAAGATTAAGGGGTTGTTTATTTTGATTTATATGTAAATATGGAGGATTTTATAACTTTGTGGTTATTCCCCATATCGGGTAAACTTCAAGTATAAAAGGGAGGAGTCTTGGAGTGTTTTTTTAAGGAGCCATTAGTGGAAGATCCATTAGTTGATCATTCTCCATTTTATTCCATTCTCTTGGTCTTTGAGAGGCTTTTGTGAGATAATTTTTAGAGGGAATTAGGAGAATATTTGAGTTGTGATGTATTATTGATGTTTTGAGTCTTGGAGTAGATCCTATTAGGCAAAGTCAATTTTCTTCCTCTTTGTTAGTCATCCCTAGCCTTGAGAGCTTTTGAGAGGGGTGTGAGTGAGAGACTTTTTATATGACTTTGTGGAAAGGCTACAAGATATTGTAAAGTAGTGTTACAAGAGGCTCGTGGAAATTGTACTGCGTTTCAGAACATTTCAATACATTGGTCACTCGATTGAGCTCGACCCGGAGATGTAGTCACGTTGTGGCGAACTCCATAATCAAATTGGTGTCTTCTTGTCTCTCTCTTGATTCTATGTTTTGAATTCCTTCTGATTAATGTTCCTGCTACTTCATTGTTGATGTCTTTATTCCTTTGTTCATAATCACTTAAGCAACATTTTTCATAGATCCCTTCCGCTATACGGATCAAATGTTGTCTATAGGGGTAGTAGCATAGCCTTCTGCCCAAATAATTTGCCCAGATTGATAAAGGTGGTTGATATGAATGTTAGACAAAGACTACGGATATTAAAGGATGGACTGGAAATAGAGAAAACATTTGTCATGATAGAGCCTGCAAAGTTATAAGATGCATTTTTTTATGTGCAAATGCATTAATCAAATTGATTATTATTATTTGATTTAATCAATTGTTAATTTTTATTTAAATAAATTTGATACTTTGTTGTTGTTGAAGTATATTGGATATTTTGATCATTGAGAATCAAGATTCTAGATATGCAACACAATTTGTTAAAGCAATGGAGGAATAAGAAATAGGTTGGTGAATGTGGAGAGGGGCCTGATATGGTACTTGTTAGGATAGTACTGGATGGGAGTTTTGACACCTATTTGCAAGATGCTCGGAATGTGTGCACTAGTTTTGCCATGTGCATCTATAAATCAAATTTTAACTAGGCTGTAATGAAGGGATAGAATATGAAGAACAAGTCAAAGTGACCTTTGACATTCCAATTTATTTTGTCTTATGTAAAATTTTGCAAGGAATTATTTTTTTCTTACACATCCAAATTGAATCTATATATACTCATTTCTAAAGCATTGTGAAGGCTTGGAAATGTATGGAGATACAACTTTGAATACAATATACCGTTTTTTCTAGGTTTTTATATTATGACATTTTTCAAACTTTGAATTTATTTTCCATTACATTGCTACATTAAATTTAATGAAAGTTAGATGAATCCAACATGTGTTCTTACCATCAATACTTGGCAAATGGTGAGGTATCATGTGTGGTAAACCTAAACACATTTGTGTGAGCTGATTTATTCAACATAAATTTATGCACAAATAAACATGTCTTTGATGTGCTAAAAATATGATTAGAAATGATTTTTTTTCATCAAATTTCTCAAAATACATGAGATAACATAAGTGGTAATTTCATCCCAATGGTGAGCCTACTATGTATGTATGGGGGTTTTTTTTCGAATCCTTTTGAATATATGCAATCAGTTGCCTAGATATTCTTTAATACATTTTAGGATGTAGCATGTCAATGGTATGTTTGTATCTCACCAAATTTTATATGTCATGGGTTGAGCGTTCGAATAATGCATTCCTAAAATAATTTGGGTAGAATATGGATCCATGGTAAGCCTTCATTTTATTTGTAACAATAAGGAGATAACTTAGTGAGCCTATTGCCTAGTTTAATCAACAATTTTATCAAACTTTGAAAAAGGTAAATATTACGTGCATAGGCCAAGTTAAATTGATTTTATTGAAACATCATTTTATAGGGATTATATCCTCCATTTACTAAACTAATAAAGGATAAGGCAAGAACAATCATAGTGGAACCCACTTCTCAAAGAACTATAATGTTGGCTCAATTGGGAAGTAATGTTCCCATTTTAGACCTACGCTCATCAGTGACTATTAGCCTATTTCTAGAGGCCTATAGGCTAGCTAGATGTGGAAATTAGGGTTTCTTATTTTGTAGGAGGTTTTAGTTGAGCTTCTGAGGGTTTGTACGTAGGTGGTTGGCAGTGTGTCTTTTGGATCTTTTTGGGTTTTCAGAAAGCTTCAAAGGGATGTGACATGCATTTCAGGGAAGTGACATGCATTTCAATTAGTAGATTACACGCAAGAAAGGTTTCTGGGTCTTTCTGAGTCTTCAGAGAGCTTAAGAATGGTATAACATGCATCTACATCTCATGACCTTTCTCGAACTTACTATATTTAGTAAGAAGCAATGGTTGCCCGGATTGTGCTTAAAATGAGTTTGGATTGACTTACTATTTTTAACAGTATGTTATTATTAGTAAGTGTTATATATGGCAGTGCTATTTTTAGCTACAACTTAGCTATTCAAGTGCATTATCTATTTCTGGCAGTAAGATAATCCAGTTTTGGCAAAGGTGTCTCCAGTCTTCTTGGGCTCAAAGAGGAAAGTTTATGACTTAAGTTATATTATATTTTATTGTTAATTTTTCCCACATGCCTAGGTTTATAACTTCAAGTTGTTTCTAAAAGAGGGGATTTTACTTGGATGCTTAAAGTGGAGAATTAAATATTTAAAAGTTGAAATATTTTCCCAAGTCTCAAATGGATGCCTAGGAAGGTGAAACAAAAAGGCAACTAATAATATTTTATTATTCCTCAACTGTTGGGTGTCCTTCTTGAGGGTTACCGAAGTGATTTGAATTCCAAGAAGGGAGTTATTTATTTAATATCTTACTCCTTCATTTGCATCCATGAATGAAATTATGTTGAATTGTTGTTGAATTGAATTCAGAGCTCCTGCTTCGAGGAACACATACCTCCTAGCTTCCTCCACTCAATTTTGTACTTGAAAGGTAGTACCTAGCTATATATTCTAAAGATTGTGCTTCATCCAAGAGTGGATATTGAGTTTGTTAGGGAAAAGGTCTTAACTTAATTATGTTGATTAAGTTACTTTTATTCCCTTCTTAAGATTTCACGTTAGTTTGCATAAAGTGACATTTAATAATTATATTAATTGTTAAATGTTATTCTATTAGAGCTTCTATTAGGGTTTTTCCTATTAGGGTTTTATTAGGGTTTGCATAATCTCCTTTTTATAAGGATTGATCCCATTATATCTCATATCAATTCATTCTCTCATTCTCTCTGATATATACATTTTCAGTTTTTAGAGAAGCCTTGCTTGTTTGTCTCCATCTCTTCTTTTGTGACAGGTTATTTGCATGCAGGTGATCTTCGGGGTTTGTGTTGTTGTATTTTCTCAACTCCTACATGGTATCGGAGCTCCACACCTGCTGCTTCCTGTTCTTGTTTTGAAGATTTTTGGAGCTTCAAGGGTTTGGGGCTTGTTTTCTTGATCCAAGGCATACCTGCAATTTTGAAGCATTTTCAGCTCAAACAGACATCGCCATTGCGTCCACAGTGGTCCAAAATCCTTAAATCGACTGTTCATTCATCCATTTTGGACAAAGTCAAAATTTAGGGCAAATTTTTTTTGCAAATATAGTCGTACGACCGTCGTTTGCGCGCGGATCTGTAAAAACCATTTCCTAGTAAAATATTTTTTGTCTTAGTATTATTTTTTCATCAAAATAAGTTCAATCTCACTTTTATGGTGACGTTTTTTTGGCCGTGAACTTTAACCCAGTGTTTTTGCTACGACGGTCGTATGACCATCAAATTTAACCTAGCACTGGTTTTTTCCCTCTTTGGAGCTGATTTATTCTAGAGGCCGTAACTTGGGCATACGATATCGTTTTTTCGCAAATGAGATATCGTCGAAAAGCTGGTTTTCTCATCTTTCCATTGGTGTGGGTCTCATCACATCTTTTTTCCATTGGTGCATTCTACAGCCAGTTGAAGACAAAGGGGATTTTTTCAGTCTCAAGCTCATAACTTTTGATCAGTTTCTCCGTTTTTCACAATCTCAGTGGCGTTGGAACCATATTCCAGGGCTCTTCAGTTTCATCCATGCCATTTTTCCAGATTTCACTCTAGGTATATTTTATTCAGTTATTTTTGTTTTCACACTTTGGTGGATTACTTGGACATATTTTCTCTTAGAAACTTTTTGTTCACATGGGATGCTTTGTTCTTGGCTGTTATTCATGTATTTCTAGCATTTTGTCCTTTGAGGACATTTTGAGCATCATTTGTAAGCTATCTTTTATGTAACTGCACTGAGATAAAGTGCCACACTATTGTACATGCATCTTTTGGGGATTTTGCACATAAGGTTGTGCCATATTTTGTACTCGCACTGTTATTATAAAGTGCCATGAGGGGTTGTGTAGTTTGCCTTTGTTTTTCCATCACATCTTTGTCCGGTGAGTATCCCTCCATGACGAAAGTGAATCCATACCATGGGGGGTTGTGTAGTTTTCCTTTGTTTGCCATCACACCTTTGTCCGGTGAGTGTCCCTCCATGATGACCATGGATCCATATGATTCCAGCCTCATGCATGTGTGCTTTGTTTTGCATACCACTTTTTCAGTTGCAGGTGCTTTCTTGCGCACTTTCAGATGTTTCTTCTCCTTCATGCACTATAGGGTGTTTCACATCATTTCAGTGGATCTATCAGGCTCTCCCAGTTCAACAATATGGGAGGGTAT
This sequence comes from Sequoiadendron giganteum, assembly GCA_007115665.2. NCBI lineage: Eukaryota > Viridiplantae > Streptophyta > Pinopsida > Cupressales > Cupressaceae > Sequoiadendron > Sequoiadendron giganteum. Next base: position 173,170,131 of record CM021109.1, on the reverse strand, counting down.
TATATTGTTCGTGTTAATTCTTCCTTGGTTTCGCCTTGGAAGGAATCTTCCATTCTCAGTTGATCAGTGTTTCAGACTATTGGTTCTTGTGCCATTTGTATCTTCGTTCAAGGTGTTTGTCTTTGTTTGCCATCTGATTCAAGTAGTGTCATATGGGCACTTATGTAGATTATTTTTTTCTTGTTCCTGCTCATCCTATCTTCAACAGAGGTTCTTCAGCACCATAGCAGTCAGCTTTGGATAGTTTTTTGCAGCTTCTTCTACTTCAGTGATATCTCTTCTTGGCTTTCTTCTTCTCTTTTTGGAGTAGAGCTTTTTCCCATGAGGTTTTCTCTATTTCTCCATTTGACAGAGATTTGGTTGTATTTGGGTACCTGATCTGGACTAGTTGCCGGGACCCATGTTTGCCTTCTTGCATTGTAGTTACCTTTTCTTTTCTACATTTGTTTGTAGCTGCACTGTTGCTCATCTTAAGGGGGGGTGTTAGGGTAAAGGTCTTAACTTAATTATGTTGATTAAGTTACCTTTATTCCCTTCTTAAGATTTCATGTTAGTTTGCATAAAGTGACATTTAATAATTATATTAATTATTAAATGTTATCCTATTAGAGCTTCTATTAGGGTTTTTCCTATTAGGGTTTTATTAGGGTTTGCATGATCTCCTTTTTATAAGGATTGATCCCATTGTATTTCATATCAATTCATTCTCTCATTCTCTCTGATATATACATTTTTAGTTTTCAGAGAAGCCTTGCTTGTTTGTCTCCATCTCTTCTTTTGTGACAGGTTATTTGCATGCAGGTGATCTTCAGGGTTTGTGGTGTTGTATTTTCTCAACTCCTACAGAGTTTACTTTTGATATTTGAATGCAAATTTCTATTTTATAATCTATTTTTAAGGTTGTTGGAAGTTATTGGTTGAAGCACATTTTTTATCGTAGCTTCACAAGTGAATTTATTTGGGTTCTGGGTATTGGTGTCGGTTGTTCTACTATACAAGGCACCTCACTTCTCTAGTTTCTATATTTTATCTTCAAGTTTCCAATATTTGGGAAGAGGTCGACCTCCTCTTGAGGCCATACTTTCTTGGTTGAAGTGCATTGGGATTCTTGCCAGTTATTCTGAGTTGTTTTGGCACTGTTTGTTGATTGGTTCTTGGTCACCCAATTTATTAGCTTCATTTGCTTTCTATTTGGAGTCAATCATAGCTGATTTGATGAAGTTGTGATCAATCTGGTGAATTCATGGCCTGTTGATCTGATTTTGTGTTATTTCTTATTTCTTATCATATCTAATATATTTATTATTTAGGCTATTTATTTGCATTGAAATATCTTGTATTGGTTAGGGAATATTCTCTAACAATTTGGAGTTTTTTTAAAGACATTATTCTATTTGATTGTGTAACTAAATCTATTTTTGTAATGTTGATTTAGTCGTACTAATCATCCTTTATATTTATGCACTTATTTTCCTATATTGTTCACTCCCACTAAAGAAGTGGTTGATTTTTATTTACATTTTAGTTTGTTTAATACACTCCCACTGAATAAGTGGTTGAGTTGCTTTCATGGTCACCTTCTCGCCTAATTATTTACCATGTAATTATATTCCCAATGAATAAGTGGTTGAGCTCTTATGGTCAACTCACCACCCGTGCTTTACATTTCCAACATTTACTTTTCCTTCATGATCGGATAGCCACCTAATACATTGTACTTTCAATTCCAAATTTCATCTAATGATCCCCTTGCACTGTATGCTCTCACCTTGCCCACACTGGGATCTTGGCAATCAAAACGTGAAGGGTTTCCTTTCAACTGGTTATATTCATTGGGATAACGCTAATGGTGAGGTTTATGTGTTGGTCATTTCAAAAAAATATAAGGGGGTTATTTCAATGGTATCAGAGTTGATTTTCTTGTCATCCTGTGAAATTAAAATTATAGTTGGCACATGCTTATTGGGGAGAACAAACTTCTTATTTATTTTTCAGATTGAATCATGGCTTCTGATGAAGAAAAAAGTGTGGCATGTCGCTATACATTGCAAGAAAAAGGCTCAATGAAGAATTTTAGTCAAGGGGAAATGAAGAGAGCATACTTCATATGGTGGAACAATGTTTGAGTCAGGTGAAGCAGTCACCTTCAAAGGCAATGAAGATGGCATTCTCACCTGAATTAACCTCTCTAAATCATCCTTTTTGGTTGAGGCATCTTGATGATGATATCAAACTACTGGTTACTTCATGCCTTCATGAAGTGATGAGAATATTGGCACCCTTGATGCCCTATGATGATGGCACTATGAGGAAAGTACTACACATGATTCTAGAAAGCTTTCAGAATCTTTATGAAATTGGTAGTGGTCAATACTCCAGAAGAGCTTCTATATTGAAGACATTCTCAGATCTCAGAACAAGTATATTGTTGATAGATTTGGGTATGCAAGATCAAATATATTATTTGCTCCATTATCTCTTCAATTCAATTTAGAGTGAATAAGAGGAGGATGTAGATGCAGCTATAAGAAACATTTTTTTTTCTAACTATCAATGAGGTTGATGACATTCCTCAACCCGTCCTATCTCTTTTACTATACACTTATAAATAAGAAGGAATGACTTCCCCTACTATTGGTGTTTTCCCCTTCTTTACCAGCCATCTAACAATTCCTTTTGCTCATCAATTAGAAGTTTGGAAGGATGTTTTGAGAAAAGGATGGTTCTATGTTGTGATGGAGTCTCTAGAGAGGATGTTTTTTGCCTTGGAATTGTACAAATTCAACAAAGTGGGTGATGATTTTCGGTGTTACAATAGCTATTCATCTTCTTGGATGTTGATTTTCCTCAAATCTAATCTTAAGTCAATCATTTCAGACTTGGTGGGCAGTTGGTGTACTCATTTTCAAACTTTACAGTCTCCCGTTGCGATTGATTTTTGGTCTTAAATGAGAAGAATGTTGATTTAGAGCAATAAGAATCTATGTTTGGAAAGTATTCAAGTTCTTACTAGTGTTTATTCTTATGAATTCTCTTGTACTTATGATTGGGTCAGGAAACCTCTGCTTAATTTGGTTCATTATCTTCAGACACTTGGAGTGCATACTGTAACAGTTTCCAAAAGTCTTAATGATTGTTTCAAAATAATTCAAAGAAGGCATAACAGATCCATGAGAGGTTATGAGGATGAATTTGTTGAGCTCTTGTCAAGGACCGCTTTCCTCTTTGCAAGAAGATTTGGAGGAGTCACATATGTAGTCATGACTCTGCTTGGCACTTTGAGGAGATATGTTGAGGAGTATGTTTTTGAGGTTACAAGGGAGGTTAGTGCATATTTGGCATGATGTTTTCATTTGTGTGATAAGAGTGGTGCAACATCATCATAGTGGATCTTCTTAAAGATGGACATGGGACCCCAAGATCCTACTTGTTTTAGCATGGATCAGTATAAATTTTTGGAGTGTGGTGGCATCACTTGAGGAAAATAAATTTTGGGAAGGGAAAACTATAATGTCCCCATTTTAGCCCTACGCTCTTCATTGTTTGTTAGAATATTTTCAAAGGCCCATAGGCTAGCTAGATGTGGAGATTAGGGTTTCTTATTTTGTAGGAGGTTTTAGTCAAGCTTCTGAGGGTTTGCATGTAGATGGTTGGAAGTGTGTTTTCTGGATATTTCTGAGTTTTCAGAAAGCTTTAGAGGGATGTGACATGCATTTCAGGGAAGTGGCATGCATTTCAATCAAGAGATTACATACAAGAAAGGTTTTTGGGTCTTTTTGGGTTTTCAAAGAGCTTTAGAATGGTATAGAATGCATCTACATCTGATGACCCTTTTCTAGACTTATTATTTTTAGTAAGCTACAACAACTTCCTGGATTGTGCTGAAAATGAGTTTGGAATCAATTACTAGTTTTAGCAGTATGCTATTTTTAGTAAGTGCTATATATGGCAACACTATTTTTAGCAACATATCAGCTATTCAAGTGCAATATCTATTTCTAGTAGTCAGGCAATCCAGTTTTGGCAAAGGTATCTCCAGTCTTCTTTGGCTCAAAGAGGAAAGTTTACAACTTAAGTTATATTATATTTTATTGTTACTTTTTCCCCCCATGCATATCCATATAACTTAAAGTTGTTTTTAAAAGAGGGGATTTTACTTGGATGCTTAAAGTGGGGAATTAAATATTTAAAAGTTGAAATATTTTCTTGCCTCAAATGGACACCTAAGAAGGTGAAACAAAAAGGCAACTAATAATATTTTATTATTCCTCAACTATTGGGCATCCTTCTTCGAGGTTACTGAACTGATTCAAATTCCAAGAAGAGATTTATTTATTCAATGCCTTTCTCCTTCATTTGCATCCATGAATGAAATTATGCCAAATTGTTGAATTGAATTTAGAGCTATTGCTTCAAGGAACACATACCTCCTAGCTTCCTCCATTCAATTTCATACTTGAAAGATAGTACCTAGCTAGATATTATGAAGATCGTGCTTCATCCAAGAGTACATATTGAGTTTAATTCTAATATCTAAATGTAGATTATTGTTGTATAATCTATTAAATTAATGTTGTTGGAAGTGATTGGATGAAGCATGTTTCTGATTGTAGCTTCATGAGTGAATTTATTTGGGTTTTGGGTATTGGTGCTAGCTATTCTACTATACAAGGCTCCTCAATTCTCCATTTTCTAGATTTTATCTTCAAGTTTCTAATTTTTGGGAAGGGGTCGACCTACTCTTGAGGTTGTACTTTCTAGGATGAAGTGCATTGGGATTCATGCCAATTATTCTGAGTTGTTTTGGCACTATTTTCTAATTGGTTCTTGGTCACCTAGTTTATTGGCTTCATTTTCTTTTTTTGGATTCAATCATATTTGATTTGACGAAGTTGTGATTAATCTGGTGAATACATAACCTACTGATCTAATTTTCTGTTATTTGTTGTTTCTTATTAGATCTGATATATTTCTTATTTAGGCTATTTATTTGCATTAAAAAATCTTGTATTGGTTAGGGAATACTCTCTAACAATTTGGAGTTGTTTTGAAGACATTATTCTATCTAATTGTGTAGTTGAAGCTATTTTTGTAATGTTGATTTAGTAGTACTAATCAGCCTTTATATTTTTGCACTCATTTTCCTATATCTTTCGCTCCCACTAAAGAAGTGGTTGAGTTGTATTTACATTTCAATGTTTTTAATTCACTCCCACTGAATAAGTGGTTGAGTTGCTTCCATGGTCATCTTGCTGCCTAGTTGTTTACTATGTAATTCCACTCCTATTGAATAAGTGGTTGAGATCTTATGGTCGGTTCATCGCTTGTGCTTTACATTTCTAGCATTTACTTTTCCTTCATGGTTGGCTAGTTGCCTACTGCATTGTACTTTTGATTCCAGATTTCATCTATCCATCCCCTCACACCGTATGCTCTCACCTTTCCCACACTAGGATCTTGGTGATCATAATGTGAAGGGTTACCTTTCAGCTGGTTATATTCGTTGGGTTAATGGTAATGGTGAAGTTTGTGTGCTGGTAATTTAAAAAAATAAGGGGGTTATTTCATGGGATACGATTGTTTATAGAAGGAAATACAAAATCAAACCTATTGCAACCCACAACAAAACCAGATGATTCCATAGCATTCAAACATAAATATGTGTGAAATGCAGCAATATCAAATAGGTAGCTATCCTTATCTAAGTCCAACTCTTCAACCAAATCAATAGGATTATCAATAATTTTTGACATTTTGCAATCCTCAATTGAATCAACTAATGCAACCATAAATGATTTTGGATTCCAATAAATATATTGGCTAAGTTAATCAAACCTAATAAACATGCATCTAAAGCAAAAAACAGCGGATGCCACAATAGTTTCAAAAAGTTGATCGATAAAGTTTTATGCTATCCCTTTATCAACCATTATGAACATATATCAAGACCATGCCACCATTCTAGCTATTCTACATGAAATAAATAATTGATGCATATAAATATAGTGATGACTTATATAGTGAGATCACCAACTCCATCAATGGAAATTTAAAACTAAGCATGAAATAATTGAAAAAAATTAAACACTCGATCCATCTAAATATAGTGATGACTTAGATAGCGAGATCACCAACTTCATCAATGGATTTCAAACTAAGCATAAAACAATTGAAAATAATGAAACACATTCCATACAAGATATTAAAACAACATAATGGATCTAAGTAGTGGAATAACAAATATGTATGCACTTATGGTTGAGTAGGATTTAAATGAATACACATGAAGAGAACAATGATATTATTCTTAATGATTAAATTGAAAATATTCTAACAAATAACAAGGAAGGTTGTCAACATATTGATCATACACCACAACCATGTTAATACTTGAATTGGATATTCTAAATCCAATTGAGAAATTGAATCACAACATGCAATTTATTGGATGTGTAAGTAATTTTGAAGAAATAAGTTTGCATGACCAATGTTGGTTCCATAACACATTTGATCATAGAGAAATCACCTATCTTAAAGTTATTAAAAGGTTTGATAAATATCTCTTAATGAAATGATGATGTCTATGATTGATAAGAAGGATGAATTAATAAATTTTGAATTTGAGAGACAAGAATGTGGCATTGCTCTATTGAGTGAAGTATTTTATGAATATTTTTCAGCCAATAAGATAGAAGAAACTAGTGAGTACCATATTCCTTTGAAATAGTAGATAACCCAATAGTACATAATTTTGATGAATTAACAATATGTGGTACTAGTACACTCATGGATAGTTGTGTGAAAGTAAAAAAATGATGCTAAGGTGTGTAATGCTAAAATTTATGAAAATTATTTTGGAAGTGCTGAAGAAAATGAGAGAAATGATTGTAATCCTAAAGATATGCATTCAATGAGTTTACATGGAAAACAAGAATGTGATGAAATGTGGAACAAATATTTAAGTGCAAGCACTTTTATAAAAAAGATTCATTATCTCCTTGTAATGAAGGAAAAATTAATGGTATTGCTAATTTGTTGGTACTCGTGTGGTAGGATTGTTGAAATTTTACTAATCCAATCATCACTGGTTCATTGTTCTCGGACATAAGTGTACATATTCAAGAAATTATTTAACTAGATTTGTAAACTTGAGGTTTTGAACCTACTTCAGTTTAAATTTGATATCACAATTATCTAGTAAGAAGATCTCAATCATAATCTTGATCAAGAAACTTATGGATGATTTTGGTTGGGAGAGAGACCTAATTTATCCTTATTCATCTTTAAGATTTATAATAACCCTTAGTTTTTAGGTGAGGAAAGTGAAGGTGGATTCAATAAATCTAATTTGAGTGGTTCTTCCCTAATAGACTTTAAAATGCATGATAATCCAATGTTTAAACATGAATAAAATGATGTTAGTTCTTAAAAGCTAGATATCACTACTAAAATGGGTGTGCTTGTAGGGAAAAAATCTTTGTGAAACACCTAATGAAATATGTAGTGCCTCTCACTTTCGTGGTCTTTAGTACATGTTTTGTATTTGATCGTATGCTTTTACATGCATATTGATTCGAGATTATTCGTAGCATTATTATTATTTTTTATTGGTATTAATTTGGATGCACCTTTAGATACAATTATATTATGATCATATTATGATGGATTATGTGGTTTTATTTTGATGAGTATGCATAGGTATATCTAGATGACTTTTTTTATGATTATGCACTTGTATATTTGTATTATTATTTTGTGATTATGTACATTTGTATATCTAGATGAGTATTTTATAATTATGTTGTGTACCCCATTCAGTAATTTTATGTGTTTCAACTATTATGACCATGTACAATTGATGTTTGTTGAGTGGATATAGATAGAGGGAATTTTTCCACCTCGCTTCACAAGTATGAATTATTCCCTAGCAGTGGTTAAATGGGAGATGCCACATTGGCCAATTTGTTAGCCTTAATCATCATACTCAATTTGAGTGTGACTTCCTATTATCTTACCTGTGTTGGTCGGATTTGGCATGATTATGAATATTGTAACCCTATTGTGAAGTGGAAGTTTGTGTGTTGATTTATTTAAATTCTAATTTACATTAAAATTAATTCAATTTTATGCTTAAATGGATGTAATGGTTAAATAATATGTTAAATAACGTTTTCGAATGGATTTAATTGATCAAATTGATTTTGTGAGAAATTGAGGGATTTTTGAATTCCAAAATAGAAATGAGTTTTTTTTTTTAATTTAATTGGATTTTGAAATAGGTAAATAGGGTAAAAATATTTCTATTTCATTTTTTATGTTTTAATTGTGAGAAATATTGGGAGAGAAAACTTGTTTGGAGCATTTTAAAGATTTGTTGATTGGGAGTGTGTTTGGTATCCGAATTCAACGAGGTCAAATTCATTGGGATAGGATTTTGGAGGGGATCGTGCTTGCTGATTTTATGAGTCCTCATTTAGCGTGCTTGACATACCACTTGTTGGAGATACGATACAGGTCTATCATCATAGATAAGGCATCTAAGACAACAGTGCCTTAGTGATTTTCATTTTTATCACTTCAAAGACACAAACAACTATGCCATAAAGTGGAAATAGACATAGTAAATCCCCCATTGATCCTCTGAGAAAAGTAAATGCTCACATATAATAGATTCAACATAGGCATAGATTCAAGAATACAAAATCAGACAACCATGAAAGACAAATATGTAGAGACAGATTTATGTGGGGAAAAACCTTTCGAGTAAAAAACCCCACCCTCCAAAACACTCAGCTCACTTGTATTATTTAGTAACAAATCAGTTACAATACAAATATCAGAGCAATTCTCTTCAAGAGATTACGTCTTGTCCATTTGGAGAATGCAGGCAACACAATATTTAGAACCTTCACACTATTCTAGCACCCTCAGAGCACATAGTGAAGATTCATCTCACCAAGACAATCGACTCTCTCAACCACCCATACGGCCAGCCCAACCACTATGCCTCCATAGGTTCACATCTTCTTACAACTAAGAGACAAAGGTGTTCATGGTTACAACAATATGCAAAACCGCTCGAACTGTCTCAGTCTCTCTCTTCGCTCTACCTATTAACCGTCACCTTTTGATTTACATATATAATAATGTAATCGATTGCCAAGTCTTACATTTGTATTTACACTTCTCAACCAATCCCATGACTCAATCCATGCTACAATGTCCATTCAAAAAAGTAACCAATCTGCACAAATTGCATCAAGCCACCCAAGTAATAAATTCATGCCTTAATCAGGTTCTGTCTCCAGCAAGAAGTCGGCCTGCAATAACTGCAAATTACAAGTTTGGAATTTAGCCAATCAGATCACTGACACTAAACCACATGTCCTCCTTTCATTCGGCTATCACTTTGACTTTCCGTCTAGCTTAGTCAAGTGAGCTCCGAGCTCACCCGAGCTCCTACCGCGTCACCGTCGAGTTCATTCTACCCGATCACGGTATTGCGGTGAGCTCGCTCTAGCTCACCCATGACTTCTGCACACTACCACTCCGAACTCATTCATCCACCTTGGTATGGTGGTGAGCCCATTCGACCTGACCTCGGCCTCCAACCGTGCTACTGTTGGGCTTTACTTTTCCCATCACAATATGGAAGTAACCATCGGGTAGACCATCAACGGTCATACCGTGCTACTGCGAAGGCCACCAGGCCACCCCATGGTAGAGCGGTGACTGCTTCGGTAGACCGCTAGCGGTCTCACCGCGGACACCACCAGATAGTGACTCTGTGGTAAGGAGGTAAGGGAACACACTACCAACCCACCGCTCACTGTGCTACCGCGCCACCAAAAGAATCACCTTGCTGTAAGGTAGTAACCACCTTCCAACTATCCTCGCTCACTGTGCCACCACCAAACAAAGGGAAGACCACCGCGGTAAGGTGGTAACACTGGCCAATCATGGACCAAGCAAAAGAGGCTCATGATAAAACGGTAAACCACACAATCGCACCTTTATGGAAAGCATGCACTGGTACAACGACGCTAGTTAAATGGAGAAAATGCCAAATCCAAAAGAATATCAAGCCAAAAAGTTGAGGAAAATTTCCCAACAATCTCCCACTTGACAAAGACTTTCAGGCTTCCTCCAAAAACCGAATAAGGACCAAACCAAGCCTTCACGCTCCAACCAAGAAACCTGCAATGACATCCAAAAATGTTCACCGTCTCAAGCAACAACTCCAAACACAGGAACATGCCAAGGCGGAAAAAGCACTAGTCTCAGGAATGCAAACAACTGATCCTTCAGACGAAAAAGGCACCACAACAGCCACAACAAAGAACAACGTAAACACACAATGAGAATTGTTCTCCAGAACAAGAAAAAAATTCCTATCAGCTTTGACTACAACCAGAAGAACTGACTGCCTCCATCCAACTAAACTAACCTACGTGACTGAAAAAAAAATCACACACATCTCATGCTAAACCATCCAATCACCCATAACTCAAAGGTATGACCATTAGTAAACTCACACCATCACATAACCACCCATCAGCAGCAAAAACAAGCACCATGTGTCAACCAGTCAAAAGACCAGACACGTCCATGTATTCCCACTGGAAGGGTACTGTCCAGATGAATGAAAAAAAGGCATCATCATAAGTGATCCGGGCATACTAAGTCCACCAATCACCTGCACAAAGAAATGAGGAATCATGTAGTTTTGAGGAATAGTCACACTGATATGCACCACCTACAACCACCTGCTACAAGAAACATTTCTCTCAACTGTCTTCCGGAGCTCTTCCAAAAAAACCTCCATATTTGACTGAAGAAAGAGGCATAGGAACCTTCATGTCATCACCCAAGTGACAACACATGACCACAAACTATGACCAACTTGGCTCCACAAAGGCATCTCACATCTAAAGTCATATGAAAACAAACATACAGAAAGAAAAGACTAGATTAGAGAGAAACTACAAATCAAAACATGTAGCATCCTCCTACATACATTTCTAAATGCCAGTTGTGTCAAGAATGATCTTCTTCATATCCCAAAGGGAAAATCCATAAAAACACCCAACAGCTCCATGGATGTAAGCACCTCAAAGAAGATCAAACTAACCCATATAACCATCTCCTATCAGTCCTCAAAAGCACAAGGAGATCCACTATGCTATCCACCTTTCATTATGAATCCTCTAGAATCTTAAAACAACTCAAGATTCATATCATGAAAGCAAGTATAACACATATCTAAAAGCTATAATGGGCAAATACTTTTCAAATAAACCTTACTTTCGAGTAGACCAAGAAGAAGAGAAAGATGCTCCTCCAAGATATACAAGCCATCGTGACTTACCCAAGAGCATTATCCTTCATGGTCTCTATTGAACTCACATTCAACCAAGGTGCAGGCTACTTGGACTTTCAGCTATAACAAAAAAAATTCTCAAAAGAATTTCAGCCTCACCTTATTCTACATGCATCCATGAGCACCAACAACTTGTCATCTCATGCTGACTCCAAAATGCATTACTGCACTTAACATGAAACATAGAGAAACTAGACCACTATCAAAGCTCCAAACCAGCTAAACCAAGAACTTATCATAACACCATAATATATCCATCCCCCTTAGAAGATACCACACTTCAAGTGAACAAACTATGGTCTCAAGAGAAATGCAACATGCCAAAACTCTAATGCACAAGCAAGAGTTTACCATGGCATAAAGTAAACAAAGCTCTAAACCAACATCACCTGTCAAGTACCAGCAACATCTCAGCCAAAAAAAACAACCAATGTCCTCCATGGATCCAAGATGTTGTACATCTTCAAATAGTGACCATGCAAATACAAAAAATCTCTTCTGTAGCAATAGGATCTAAGAGCCCTTCCAAAACATCTGCAACACCAAAGAAGATCATCCACCACCAAGTGATGAATCCACAATCACTGCTAAAGCTCCCACTGAACCATGACATCAAGCTTTCCAAGCATCATGACTAACCACCTCCTAATCCAAACAACCTTCAGGTACAACCGACAGCATGCCCGTCAGACAACAACGTCGAACAACACCAAGATTCCCAGATCGTCCAGACAGCACCATCACTATTAAAAAGCTTAACAAGCTCTACATGAGATTGTGATCCTCATGCTACAGGTCCCCATAACTGACTATTTAGGTACTACAAATGCCATTCACCTTCTCATCTCAAAATAGCCACTCCAATGCACAAGTGACCACAGATAAGGTCAGCTAACAGATTTGCAACAACACAGAAGCAATCTTGTGGATATTGACAGTCCACTTACAACTTGTCTCACTACACCCAATGGGTAGCTAATCCATCAACCGCACAACTCAGAGATCCACTTCAAAAACTTGCAAATCTATCATTGCACTGGAAACTGCAAAACTGAGATCATCAAAGAGAACAACCACGTAGACGAACATGACTCAAGCACCAGATCAGCAATAGATTGGATTTTCCAATCACATCCACAACTCAAGCACCATAGTCTAGGAAACCAGCAAAGCAAAACACACCACAAGAATTTTGAATGAGTAAAACACATACCCAACACTCCCATGCAGAGAAGGCAACACAACTCCTCAAAACCATGTCAAACTATAGCTATCTCATCCAGTAACACCCCAAAAGCCAGGGTCTAGAAAATAGCAGAACAACAACTCCACACAAAACACAAGTTTTCCTTGACCGTGCAAAACCTGCAAAACCACAGTGTTTATAAAACACCCATGCATGTCCATATTCACTGCTTATTTGGATGACCCAAGAGTCTACACATAACCAGCATGGTTAACTAGAACAATGAAAAAATGAATACACATGATAGAATTTTTAGGAAAATCTACAAAAAACCTTCAGAGCCAAAGACATGAAACTGAAACATGCAAGTGCAAGATACAGGTAAGCAGGAACAGTAGGTCCATTTTAGACCAGTTCCAAAACCACAACCATGCATAAGCATACGAGAGATCCAGGCTATACATAAGTTTACAGACCACCCAGATCAACTTCATAGCCTTCATGCAATTAGAGCAACAAAGAAAACACCTTTAGTGCTAAGTCAGAACACCCAAGACAAGCACAATGCTCCATGGTTGAACAACAACACAAGCAACTCCATACCATGAGGGAGCCTCTCACACAGGCACCCAGTATGAAACCATGCTTTGCTGCAACACAACCATAAGCATATCTCACACCCTTTGCATCAAGAACATTTGTTACCAACCAAGAGCCTCAAATCATACTGCCAAAATATGATCAACTCCAATAACTCTAGTGTCTTTCAAGCTACATGTTGAAACAAAAAAGAAATAACTTCCTCTCATCGAAGGATCAAACACCAACCGATTTCTCCATATTTCCTCAAGCTTTCCAAGCTAATAAATCATCACGGGAGAAATACCCAGTACATCAGTAACCAGGAGAAGGCTTTGACACCACTTGTTGGTATCATCAAGCCTTAACCTCCCTTAACTAGCTCTGATACCACTTGTTGGGGATACAATACAGGTTTGTCATCATAGATAAGGCATCTAAGACAACAGTGCCTTAGTGATTTTCATTTTTATCACTTCAAAGACACAAACGACTATGCCATAAAGCAGAAATAGGCACAGTAAATCCCCCATTGATCCTCTGAGAAAAGTAAATGCTCACATATAACAGATTCAACACAGGAATAGATTCAAGAATATAGAATCAAACAACCATGAAAGAAAAATATGTAGACACACAGATTTATGTGGGGAAAACCCTTTCGGGTAAAAAACCCCACCCTCCAAAACACTCAGCTCACTTGTATTATTCAATAACAAAGCACTTAAAATACAAATATCAGAGAAATGCTCTTCAAGAGATTACATCTTGTCCATCTGGAGAATGCAGGCAACACAATATTCATAACCTTCACATTGTTCGAGCACCCTCAGAGCATACAGTGAAGATTCATCTCACCAAGACAATCGACTCTCTCAGCTAGCCATACAACTAGCCCAGCCACTAGGCCTCCATAGGTTCGCATCTTCTCAGAACTAAGAGATAAATGTGTTCACGGTTACAACAATATGCAAAACTGCTTGAACTATCTCAGTCTCTCTCTCTTCGCTCTACCTATTAACCATCACCTTTTGGTTTACATATACAATAATGTAATTGGCTTTCAAGTCTTACATTTGCATTTACACTTCTCAACCAATCGCATGACTCAATCCATGCTGCAATGTCCATTCAAACAAGTAACCGATCTACACAAATTGCATGGAGCCACCCAGGGAATAAATTCATGCCTTAATCGGGTTCTTTCTCCAATAAGAAGTCGGCCTGCAATAACTGCAAATTACAAGTTTGGCATTTAGCTAATTAGATCATTGACACTAAGCCACATGTCCTCCTTTCATTCGGCTATCACTTTGACTTTTCATCTAGCACGGTCAAACGAGCTCCAAGGTCGCTTAAGCTCCTACTATGTCACCACCGAGTTCATTCTACCTAGTCATGGTATTGCAGTGAGCTCGCCCGAGCTCACCCTTGACTTCCCCCCGCTACCACTCTGAACTCATTCATCCACTGTGGTATGGCAATGAGCCCATTCGACCCGACCTCGGCCTCCAGCTGTGCTACTATTGGGCTTGACTTTTCCCATCGTGGTATGGAAGTAACCATCAGGTACATCAGCAGTCATCCCGCGCTACCGCGGAGGCCGCCAAGCCACCTCGAGGTAGAGCGGTGAGTACTCTAGAAGACCGGAAGTGGTCTCACCATGGCCACCACGGTGAGCTAGCTCACCATCTATGGTGAGGCGGTAACCACTAGGCCACACCGCAAGTGGCTTACCATGGCCACCACGGTCACTCCGAGCACCGACCATAGTAGGGTGGTAACCAACACTAGACTGCCACCCTTCAGCTCGCCACTTTTGTGCCACTCACCGTGCTACCTCCACCACCAAATAGTGACTCTGCAATAAGCAGGTAAGGGAACGCACTGCCAACCCGCCGCTCACCACGCTACCATGCCACAAGAAGAAGCACCCTATGGTAAGGTGGTAACAACTTTCAAACTGTCCCCGCTCACCGTGCCACCGCTGAACAAGGGGAAGACCGCCGTGATAAGGCAGTAACACTGCCCAATCGCAGACCAAGAACCAAAGGCTCGCGGTAAAGCAGTAAACCACACAACTGCACCTCTATGGAAAGCATGCAACGGTAAAGGCCAGTTACATGGAGAAAATGCCAAGTCCAAAAGAATATCAAGCCAAAAAGTTGAGGCAGATTTCCCAACAAGCCTTACATTTAAAATTTTGGAGGGCATTGAGGTATTTTGCCAATTTAAATTCATTTGATCAATTTCCTTTGAATATTTTTGTAGGAATATGATTAGGGGAGTGTAGAATCCTCCCAAATTTCTTTGTTTGGCAATTTAGTTGTTTAAATTTTCTTTTATTTAAAAACTTTTTTTTTTCAAAAATATAGGATTACCATGCCCAATTTTTGAAGAAATGAGAAAAATGTTTATTTTATAGCTTAAGAGGGGTACGGGGTATATTTTACATCAAAGGGTAATTTTAGAATTTTCATTTTCTAAAATTTTAAATTTTGATGAATTTTTATGGTGGATTTAGGAAATTTCATGGTTTTTACATTGTGAAAATATTGGAAAAATTAAGTTTTTTTTGCATGAAAATGAAAAATTTTAGATGTTTTGAAATGATGGAACTTCATGAAACATGATAATATGTATTGTGGAAAACTTTTATTGAATTTGAAAAAATTGGATGTTTGCATTGGTTTTCATGTCACACTCATCAGAGAGTGTGATGAGCTTAGAGTCTAAGTGTTAGAGAGAGTGATGGGAGTCACTCCCAACATGAACTCAACCCAAAGTGGCATGTAGGAAATCATAGTGTGTTGTGGTGTTGAAAAATGATAAAAATAGGCCTTGGGATGGATAATAAAGGGAATTATGGGCCTTTTTTAAAGGGAAAAAAAACATAAATGTGAGGTAACTAAAATAGGTCCAAATTAAGTGTGAAATTGTACTTTCACTTAGAAATGAGTACAATTTTCTACACTACATTTAGCCCCCATTTTAGCTGCCATATGACACTATGTGCATATGCAAGTTAAAGTACTTTGAAATTAAATTATGCTATAAAAAGCATACTCATATGGATCCATTTGAAAACGGGGAGAATGAAGCCCCCAATGTAGTTGTCTACAAAACCACAATGTTAGGAACTAAATCCCACAAAACCAATTTGTTACCTGTTCAAAATCATCTCATCAAACATACAAAGAATCAAATTTGAGGGTAGATGTATGCCCCTTTGATTCGACTTGATTGATGGAGATGAAATTAGGGTAGCAATCTAACCTCATCAAATTGCTTTGTGTTTAATGAGAAATTTCTACAATAGGGTATTAAGAATATAATAACACATATTGATAGGCATGGTATCTCATGAGTGTGGAGGGAGCAGTGGTGCTAGACCTTCCACACTTCCTACCCATTAGGACCCTAATCGATGGGCTGGTGACCTAGGTAATGATATATTATTTTTATTGTTTTAAGTTCTAGTTATGGATTTCTTATTATATCATTTTATGATGTACCATAATGTTTTACTTATTGCGGGTGATATCCAAGAGTGGGAGGATTTTTTTAGATAGATCATCACACAAATGACTCCCATCCTACCCCCACATAGGGCTACACAAGTAGAGTATGAGCCACCGGCTATGGTGGGGCTCCATGTAGACCTATTTGAGCCTTTAGCATGGTGGAGGATAGCATACAAGGAGGCTATGAGGGCCCTTGAAGATTACAGAGTTCAAGAGGAGCAGCCAAGTCTTACATTTATAGAGCTTCAGACTACATATGAGGAGCTTCGAGCCACATGATTTCTGACTCAAATCACTCTTGATGAAATATAAGGCATATTCACTGCATACGAAATGAGGATGGGAAATGCAGTCATTTGAAAGAGAAGATGCATTCAAGGCTTCAAACAAGGAGAAGGTTGAAGTATCCAAGAAGGATAAGGAAGAACCCTCTACATCTAAACATGAAGAGACTGATGAGGAAGAAGCAAACATCATCAAAAAATTAAGAAGAGGATTTGAAAAGTATAGAGGTAAGTTTCCCTTCAAATGTTATAATCATGGTAAAGTAGTTCATTTTTCTACTAAATTTCCTTACAATAAGAAGGATAATGATGTGTTGGTGGTTTTATTTTCCCAACTAAGCCTTGACACTCCCTAAGAGGTAGCCAACCTCTATGTTCAAGAATTGTCAAAATTTAGTGGCCAACTGATAGGTAAAGCTTTTTAAGTCCTTACCCCTACTCTTTACGCTCTATGAAACCAAGGAGGGTGTTCTTATTTGTGTTCATAAAATATTTCATGCCTCAAGAACACTACACACATAGATAAATTCCTACCAAATGTAAATAGATACCATTCATCAAGGTCTTGGTATACCATTGAACAAATAATCACCTAATGCTAGGAATAGAGGTATTATATGAGATTTGCATCTCATAATGGATTGAATTTTGATTTTATAATGTTCTAAATTTGAATCCACATGCAAGGGATTGCTGATTTGAGTCATTTAACGAACCCCAAATGAATTAACCAGTGCCTCATTAAATTGGACAGGAGTCACATAAAATTTAACCCTGATACCAGTGAATGATTCTCACAATGCCTTACACCATAAGAATTCTCAATATTCCAAACAACACTCCTTATCAGATCCTTAGCACATTATTACAGACCTACAATCCCTTTTCAATCATTTGATTAATGTATTAAGTTAAAGAAAGAAAGTGAATCATACATTCAAATATACCATTGAAGATGAATGAAGGAACCCTTGATAACTTCATTCATAATATGTCATAACACACACAGGAGAGAAATTGCCTTAATTTTTTTAGATTTCTTTCGATATCAGTAATTACATAAAATATTTTATGACTATTTCATGTACATATCCTACACAAAACAATTTACTAGCTAAGTCATCCTGAATTCTACATTGTATGCATTCAATATACACTACTTAGACTTTAGGATTCAGAAATTCAACCTCAACAATGAGCCTTGAAATATCCTTTATAGAATAAGAGATCAACAAGCATTGAGCTCATTCCATTACAATTTAGAAGAATTTCATTTCATAATTCCCATACTAATGGATATAATCATTTGGTAGACAGGGAATCAAAAAAATAGTTAAGACCCTTATAACCAGTCAGTCAAAGCAAAACACTACCAAGGTTTTGTTGTATTCATCCACATCAAACCAAAAAGGAGACAACACCAACACCAAAACAAAATTGTAAGACCCAAAAGACCACACCGCTAACCAGATTTAGGAGAAATATCATGACCATGATATAGGTGACTGCTCTATGTCCTCACCTCAGTGAGAAACAAGAGCACCACCTTATCCTTATCAACATCAACAACAGAACTAGAAATATCACACAGTCCTACTATGACAACAGGGGGCACCACGAGGACGTCCTCATTCACACCAACCAATTCAGTTAAGGCTATGAGGTAGCTACGATAATCCAAGTCAGTGTCAGAACTTTCACTACGAGAGCCACCAATAATTTCAATGGGTGACTCATACTACCCAAACTTTGGCTTGACCATTGATTCTTCACCACATTCAACGGACCTCTTTCCTTCTCCACAACCCACTACCTCCACCTGTGTAACTTGACCTTTGAGTCGAGGAATGCTCCTAACAAGACTTGGGAGGGACCTTGCACTTTCTTCATTAACTCCAAGAGCACCAGGAATGGAGCTCTGTTCACTTGGCTTTACCTCCCGCTGAGAGTTTCTCGCACTCATCCTCGCATTCCTGGGCAATGGTGAACCAGAAGCAATTGATTTTCTCATTCTACATTCAAACCCAAAACCTTGCAAGAACAACAACCACTCAATGTAGTAGCATAGATGAATTCAAAATTGAAATTGCAATGATGCAAATGAAAAATCAACAAGAATTTATCAAGCAAGTTGGTGCAGTAACCATTAATAATCCAACTGTAGTACAAGCGAGTGAGCAATTAGTAGTTGGCATCAATTTCACAGCTATTAGTTTCCAGGTTTATGGAAAATAGTGTACAATCCATCATATTTCCAGGAGAAAACCACTCGCATGCATGGAAATCAGGATGATATCCATTGAAAAGCTTGCACCATTAATATGTTTCATTTGCAAAGCCCAAATAGCCATCATACGGTTGATTCAATGTTTTGAATTCATATCATTGATGTAAAAGCGAGTTGGCATATTGAACGACTAATATTGAGTCAACTATCATTGAAAATACCATGTCACCATATGGAAAGCCTATTGGCCAATAGCATACTTCCCAATCAGTAGACATGCTCATCACTTGTGGGCCCAAACCAACCACCCTGTATCACCAGGCGACAACACATGTCATCAGTTCGCACACCTCATAGTAGTTTTAAAATGATTATTTTAATCGTGCACGGTTGGCGAGGAACAACCACAATTAATCATCATCAACCCTCATTATCATACATTAACCATCGATTGATAGCCTTTATGCATACCACTGGAAAATTCAAACTGGGCCCCATCATTGTACATGACAAGTGGCAACATCTCGCATACCTCGCAACACTTTAGCAACGTCATCAGAAAACCTTGTGAGGCTCATGGGGATTGACCGAGATTTGGACCATCGATCCAACGGTCCACAATCCTACACATGAAATAAGGTTATTCATAAAAAGGGGCCGACCAAGAAATAACAAGAAACTAGATCTCTAGAAAGTGGACCAAATAAAGAGTCCATTAGGGTGTCTTGAAAACCATTCTATTATCCTGCATTAGAAACCATTTTCATACTTCGTGTGGTGGCCCCAAGCCCCCAACAAAGAAAAACCTTTATTTACCTCTATCAAAAACAAAGTTCTCTATCACCTGATGTAAGCCAAGTCTGAAAATACTATCATTAAGTGCCCATAAACTAGCTTGGTTACTAGCATGCCTCACAATATCACTGTGTTTCCCAATGTCACCACTAATTTTGTCAAACTGAAACCCGCACTTAGACACTAAATGAGATTCATAATCATTGTGATATTTTACATTGGAAAGCTGCTCACTAACTTGAGCTAAGAGATAGAACCCTTCACAATCCATTTGATCTTTAACATCAGAGATTTAATCATTGAAATTAGTTTGCACACCAAACTAAAATTTCTCATAAACAACTTGTGGTGAGTCATGGAAATTAGGTTTGAATGTATCACATACAATAAAGGAATACTCTGAAGCATCCTTGTATTGATCACTGCAACATGGGCATAATTGTCTACAATTGTGTTCAAGTATATTAGAACACACCTTGGTATCATAGAAATAAGGATCATATGCCACATCTACATCCAAGGAATGAGTAAATGCACTCATCTTAGGCTCACTACAATATTCTGACTCATTTCTCACATCATTATCCAACTCCATGGTAAATACCTCAAAGGTAGGTTGACATAAGTCAACATCAACATGGACAGTAGAAAAACACCCATGTGGACTAGTAACTTCAAGTGCAAGATCAACTGATATATGTGTTAATCCAAAAGTGAAGAATTCAAAGCAAGCTGAAAATTTTTCATCAGCAATAAAATTGAATTTTTCCTTCTCAAAATGAGATGTGTCATTATATTCATTCCTTGGTTGGTCTACACATAGATCAAGATTTTCTACAATATCAACACAATCTGCAACTTTATTATTATGTGAATCAATAAGCTCTTCAATCTTATCAATGGATAGTAATGTTGACTCAAGATCCATACATCTTCCATAATGTGCCACTTGATCAGACCAAAACAAACCCCCTCTTTCATCATCATACACAATATCATTCTCTTCATGCATCACAAATGTTTCCATCTTTGATTCATACAGACACTCATGAAGAGCAAGGGCATAAACACACCCATCGACATCTTCACCATATTTAGAATTATGTTCTGAATCAATATATTGATCATACACATACTTTTCTTCAAAATTTGACTCACTCACACAATGAACATGCTCCATTGATAGCAAACTTGGAGTACACTCCCAACATTTACCACATATAACTTGTTCCTTCACTTGTGGACAAGTGACATCATGAGCTTCTATGTCATTACTTTCATCAAATGAGGAATATTTTTCCATATCATCCTCATAAAGGAAATCACAATTTGTAGAGGAGGAATCAAAAATATCAACCTCATCATGATTTTCATCACAAGAAAATTTCTCACTACAGAAATTATGTCTAAAATTTTCAAAATGAATACTTGAGGTTGCACCTCCAGGATCATAATCATTAGTTTGTAATGAAACATCAGCAACACATGCATTGTAAACACTAATCACATCATGACATGGAATAGCACTTTGTAGCTCATTCACTTCTTCATCATCTGAGACATCACTAGGGAAGCATTCTTGCATAGTTACTTCATTATCATCCCATGTATCATTATCTTCATTATTATTGTGTTGCTCAATATATGTGTTGATTGTGAGTTGATGATAATGTTCATCATATGACATACCCTTTTCACTCATTTGCATTGTTGTCTGATTTTCCTCAAGAGGATAGTTGTCTTCATTTTGAGAATCCACATTTTGTGCATAAATGCCTAGTTGATTCTATAATCTCTACTTAATTAGGAATTTGGTCAAAGCTATGGGACTTCAATTCCTCTGGAAAAGTAGTCAGCCCAGGTTCATAAATCTCACAAAAAAATCAATGCACATAGAATCCACAGGTTTGAAATCTATGGGAACTTCTATCAAAGCATCCAAAAATCTGAAAAATAGCTTATATGGTGATTCCCCCTCTAGTATCTTCATTTCATATAATTCTTGCACAAAAGACTTTTGATCATCATTACTCAAATCTTGTTGATACTCAATTTGGAGCTCACTATGATCTTCATACTGTGATGATGGAGAAATCACAACAGCTAAAGCAATGTCATCTTGGCAATCAATTCCACTATCTGATCCATGAGTTCTAATTGCATGAGATGTATTAGGATGACCCACATGCAAAACCCTATGACCCTTCATCATTGAATGTCTCAAGTTGTTCTCAATGTCCATAGCAATATGATATTCTTAGTGCAGGGTTGTGGGATCTTTCTCTCTTAATAAGAAGCTCATCTTCTTGTAAAATGCACCAAGATATACAACCAAACACTCAACCTCATTTGGTCTTATATCTTCTATAATTTACCTGATTGATTTTTCAAATTGAAGATTAAAAATAGGGACCAATTCATCTCTTCTTATGTGGATTTCCATAAAATTTCTCCTCACCATACTTGGATTTACCCTTTCACCAAATTGCTCAACAAAGACTGTCACAAACTGATTCCATGAAGCAATAGAACATGTTGGTAAATATGAGAACCAATCCCTGGCATCATTCTTCAAGGATTGAACAAAGAGATTCATGACAACGTCCTCATGATTCACTTCATAATCCCCCATCACATCTATGAAGGTTTGCAGATGTTTAGAGGCCGATTCTGAATTTTTCCCTTTGTATTTGGGAAAATATTTCCTAACATTCTTAGGAATCAAATTAGGGAAACCCTTAATACCACTAAAAACCAGTGGCATATACCTTTCAATAAAAAAGCCTCTTTGAGGGCTTAGCAAAACTTTTTTCCCCTGCATACTCTTACTTGATGTTTCACAAGGAAACCCTCTTGTATTCATATTCAATCATTAGCAATCTGCATACATGGTTATTACATCATTTACAAATTCAACCAAGATTCTAAAACATAGATTGAAAGCTTATGCCTTAAAGTTTTTCTCGGAGGAATAATTAAAACTAAGCATAATTCTCAAATCATTACAACTATTACGTATCCGAAGTATACAAAGAAATACTATTGTTCCCTTTCTTAATGAAAATTCATCTAATAGGGAACCATTTATGATCTCAAGTCGTGAATATTTCTCATAAAAAAATAATACCCTCTCTAGCTTTATGAGAATACCTAGAAACATAGCAGCATTTTTTAACCTTTTCTTCTTGACTGCAAATCTTCCAAATCCGGAAATATTCGCTATAATTCAACTGGTTCTTTAGATAGAGTCGCCACCTCCTTAATAAAGGACTGAATTTCAAAGGAGTGTGAAATTATTTCAAGAGTAGATCTCATTTTGGGTCTTCTTCCACAACAAAGTCACATTCAAATGTTTTGAGATCATGCTGCTACCAACCTTTTCCAAGTCGAAAACCTTTCAACATCTAAACTTAAAGTTTAGATTCTCCAAATAATTGACTCTGTGATACTATCATCTATGCCTAGGATTCCTTTTTATTTAAATTTCTCAGAAGTTATCCCTAGCAAAGTCACCATTTTGTTGGTGGTTTTATTTTCCTAGCTAAGCCTTGATACTCCCTAAGAGGTAGCCAACCTCTATGTTCAAGAATTGTCAAAATTTAGTGGCCAATTAATAGGTAAAGCTTTTTAAGTCCTTACCTCTACTCTTTAGGATTTTTGAAACCAAGGAGGGTGTTCCTATTTGTGTTCATAAAATATTTCATGCCTCAAGAACACTACACACATAGATAAATTCCTACCAAATGCAAATAGATACCATTCATCAAGGGCTCGACATACCATTGAAAAAATAATCACCTAATACTAGGAATATGGGTATTATATGAGATTTGCATCTCAAAATGGATTGAATTTTGAATTTATAATGTTCTAACTTTGAATCCACATGCAAGGGATTACTAATTTGAGTCATTTAACGAACCCCAAATGAATTAACCAGTGCCTCATTAAATTGGACAGGAGTCACATAAAATTTAACCCTGATACTAGTGAACGATTCTCACAATGCCTTACACCATAAGAATTCTCAATATTCCAAACAATACTCCTTATCAAATCCTTAGCACATTATTACAAACCTACAATCCCTTTTCAATCATTTGATTAACTCATTAAGTTAAAGAAAGAAAGTGAATCATACATTCAAATATACCATTGAAGATGAATGAAGGAAACCTTGATAAATTCATTCATAATCTATCATAACTCACATAGGAGAGAAATTGCCTTAAATTTTTTAGATTTCTTTCGATATCAGTAATTACATAAAATATTTGATGACTATTTCATGTACATATCCTACCCAAAACAATTTACTAGCTAATTCATCCTGAATTATACATTGTATGCATTCAATATACACCACCTAGACTTCAAGATTCAAAAATATGACCTCAACAATGAGCCTTGAAATCTCCTTTGTAAAATAGGAGAGCAACAAGCATTGGGCTCATTCCATTACAATTTAGCGGAATTTTGTTTCAAAAAAAATGTCATTTCATTTCATAATTCCCATTCTAATGGATATAATCATTCGGTAGATAGGGAATCAAAAACACAATTAAGATCCTTATAACTAGTCGGTCAAAGCAAAACACCACCAAGGCTTTGTCGTATTCATCCACGTCAGACCAAAAAGGAGACAACACCAGAACCAGATGAAAATTGTAAGACCCAAAAGACCGCACTGTTAACCAAAACCAAGAGCAATATCATGGCCATGATACAGGCGACCACTTCATGTCCTCACCTCAGTGAGAAAAAGGAGCACCACCTTATCCTTATCAGCATCAACAACAGAACCAGAAACAACACACGGTGCCACCAAGGTAACATGGGACACCGTGAGGACCTCCTCATTCACACTGACCAATTCAGTTAAGGCTGTGAGGTAGCTACGATAATCTGAGTCAGTGTCAGAACTTTAACTATGAGAGCCACCAATAATTTCAATGGGTGACTCATACTACCCAAACTTTGGCTCGATCATTGATTCTTCACCATGTTTGACATACCTCTTTCCTTCTCCACAACCCATTACCTTCATTCGTGTAACTTGAACTTTGAGCCAAGGACTGCTCCTAACAAGACTTGGGAGGGACCCTACACTTTCTTCATTAACTCCAAGAGCACTAGGAATGGAGCTCTATTCGCTTGGCTTAGCCTCATGCTGAGAGTTTCTCACACTCATCCTCGCACTCTTGTGCAATGGTGAACCAAAAGCATTTGATTTTCTCATTCTACACTTGGACCCAAAACCTCACAAGAAAAACAACCACTCAATGCAGTAGCATAGATGAATTCAAACTCAAAATTTCAATGATGAAAATGAACAGTCAACAAGCATTTTATCAAGCAAGCTGGTGTAGTAACCATTAATGCTCCAATTGTAGTACAAGCGAGTGAGTGATTAGTGGTTGATGTCAATTTCACCACTGTTAGTTTCTAGGTTTATGGAAAATGGAATACAATCCATCATGATTGCCAAGAGAAAACCACTCACATGCATGGAAATCAGGATGATATCCATTGAAAAGCTTGCACCATTAATATGTGTCATTTGCAGAGTGCAAACAACCATCACATGGCTAATTCAATGTTTTGAATTCAAGTCGTTGATGCAAAAGTGGGTTGGAATATTAAACAACTCAAATTGAGTCAACTATCGTTGAAAATCCCATGTCACCATATGGAAAGCCCATCGGCCAATAACATACTTCCTAGTCAGCATACACACTCATCTCTTGTGGGCCTGAACCAACCACTCTGTATCACTAGGTGACAACACATGTCATCAATCCGCACACCTCACAACAGTTTTAAAATGATTATTTTAATTATGTGTGGTTGGCGAGGAACAACCACAATTAATCCTCATCAACCCTCATTATCATACAACAACCGTCAATTTGATAGCCTTTATGCATACCGTTGGTGAATTTAGACTAGGCCCCATCACCGTACATGACAAGTGGCAACATCTCGCATACCTCACAACACTTTAGTGACATCATAAGAAAACCCTATAAGGCCCACAGGGAACAACTGAGATTGAGACTATCAATCCAATGGTCCACAATCCTACACATGAAACAAGGTTATTCATAAAAAGGGGCCGACCTAGGCAGATGGGGGAAAAACCCTTAAGGCATAATTTTTTAGACATAAGTCTAAAATTTAAAGAATTATCAACCCAACATTAGGCAAAATTTATATTAATCTCCAACATGGAGAAAGACCAGCTGGCTAGGTAAAGGGTTTCGTAAATGCATGACACAAAAGGCTCAGTTGATGACTTAAGCGACTGACAACCTAGTACAATAGGTCAACGCAAAATACAACGCAAGGGTTTATTTTGGTAAGAAAATTTGAAGTAAGGGTGATAACCCTTAAACCCTAACATTTGACCCCCAAAACACAAGGGTAATAGCCAGATAGGACATAAAACCGACTTAAAATTTGTGGCAAATTTCAAAAGCTCTATCATGATGAACAAGAAGTAGATAGTAAAAATAAGAAACATTATTTTCATAAGAAGAAAAGTTTTATGAAGAAGAAGAAGGGTTTGTATGTTCAATAGGAGAGTGATTCATCTGATGCTAGTGATAGTTTAGATGATGAGCAAGATTGTGCCTTTATGATGGAAGAAAATAAATTTCTCTTCATGGAAAGACTCTGAAGAGAATAAAGATGGAAAGGTTGAGAATCTTTGTGAAGAAGGTGAAGAAGATGGAGAATTCTACCTTTATAGTGAACTTATCTATGGCTTAGAATAAATTGATAACCTAGGAGAGGAGGTTGATAGCCTGAAAAATGAGAATAAGAATATGAAGAAGCTTGCACAAAAAGAGACTGATAAGCTAACAAAAAACCTCGAAGAATCTAATCAGATGGTGGTGAGCTTGAAGATACAAGTGGAGGAAGCCAAAATAATTAAATATGTATTCAAGTCTAAACTATAGTCCGAAGTTGAAAAATGTATGAAGTTAGAAGCATAAATAGTTTCCTTAAGAAAAGACCTAGAAAAGGCTAGAGAACATATAGAAAAAGTATCAAAGTTGAAAGAGGAATTGGATAATCTTGATGGATTATTAAACACACAAAATCGTTCTAGCAAAAAGAAATCTAGTTTGCGTCTAGAAAAATGAAAGATTACTTTTACCAGTGCATCTGCAAACTTGTAGGAAATATTTAGAGCATAAGAATAGATTGGTACAAATGGTGAGAAGGGCTACAAGGAAAAAACCTCTAAAGGGGAAAAGAAGAATGTTGAGATAAAGAAATTTGAAGAAGAAAAGATGCTTGTTGTAGATAGGAAGGACAACCAATAAGTTCATAATCATCTGAAGAAGAAGCAAAATATTAGAAGACCTAATGTTGATGGATTCATAAGGGCGGGAGATATGAATAAGCTGAAGCAAAGAAGACCTCATCATCTTGCTCAAAGAAATTTTATGACTAGGTACTCTTCATTCTTCTATGGGTATTGTTATACTTGTAATCAATTTGTTCATAGGGCTAGAGAATGTAGAGCTTTTTCTAGAAGGCTAGTACAAACTTTGTAAGCAAAAATCCATTTTCTCCTTTAGTTGACATGAATGTAATTTTCTATATAATTTTAATAATTTTGGTCATATAGCCAAGTATTGTAGAATTTTTTTTATAAGGCCAAATATACAGAATGGGAAAAAGAGAAACATACCTCCTAAATTGAATAAAGAGTCTAAACTTGTCCTTAAAAATAAGAAAGAGAAGGTAGAAAAGAAACCTAAAAACGTATGGAAAGAAAAAGAGCAGATGCCCACATAATCAATGATTACACAAATGACACTTCATGCCAAAAGGAAAAATATATGGGTAATAGATAGTGGTTTCTCTAAGCATATGACTAGTGACAAGAGAAAATTCATCCAACTTAAGAAATGTAAGGAAAGATCAGTCAGTTTAGGTGACAACACTGCTATAAAAAATTTGTGGTAAAGGAACAATAAGCATAGATGGTAAATTACCTACAAAAGATGTTCTTTATGTTGAAGGCTTGAAGCACAACCTGGGGAGTGTGAGTTAGATGTGTGACAATGGTTATAAAGTCACATTTAATTTAGAAGGATGTAAGACAAGGAAAAATGGAAAAGCTATTGCAGAAGGAGTAAGAACTGAAAGCAACAAGTTTATAATCTTAGTGAAGTAAAATGTCAGAATTGTTTGATAAGACAAGTTGATGAGAGTTGGTTGTGGCACAGGAGAATGGGGCATGTAAATTTTGATAACTTGGTGAAAGTGATATTGAAAGGGCTAGTAAGACACATGCCTAAGATAACTAAGCCTTCAATCACTATCTGCAAAGAATGTCAAAAAGGAAAGCAAACAAGGGTTAAGTTCCAAATAAAAGAATACTCAACTATAAAACCCTTACAATTGGTTCATACAAATTTGTGTGGTGCTACAAAGGAAAGAGGATTGAAAGGTGAAAGATACTTCATGTTGCTGATTGATGGCTATTCAAGAATGAAATGGGTAGCCTTTCTAAGGGATAAGTCACAAGCATTTGAAAGATTCAAGATTTTTAGAGCCATGGTTGAGAAGGAGATTGGCAAAAGAATCAAATGGTTAAGATCAAATAGAGGTGGAGAATTCACATCAAATAAATTCATTGAATATTGTGAAAAGAATGGAATAAAAAGAGAATATTTTGTACCAAGAACTTGATAACAAAATGGAGTAGTTGAGAGAAAGAATAGGATAGTCAAGGAGATGGCCAGAACAATTCTTAATGAGGCCAAACTACCTAATGTATATTGGAGAGAGGCAGTTCATATTGCAGTATATATTTTGAACAAAGTTCAAATAAGAGTAAATAGTTATAAGACTCCTTATGACCTGTGGTATGGAAGATCTGCATCTATTATGTATTTCAAGGTGTTTGGTATCAAATTATACATCAAGAGAGAAGAAGAGAACTTGGGAAGCTTTGATTCAATATGTGATGAAGGAATATTTCTAGGATATTCCATGCGAATCAAATCTTACTATGAACCCTAATCCTACACTTGCACAAACATTTCAAACAAGCACATTATTAGATTGAAATGCAAGTTAAGACAAGGATTCCCCATGAAATTAGATTGAAACATTAACATAGGAAGAAAATGAAGAACAATACAAATGAAAGTAAATGAATCCTATTTTAATGAATAAACTATCAATCCCATGGGGGAATTGGTGCCAATTATGTGTAGAAATTGGCCCTTTCCCAACTCCTTTGTAAGCTTTGATGATTTGATACACTTAATGGTGAAGAAAAAATGTGATTCCTTGAGAAAACCTACAATAACCTAGCTATGGTGAAGTAAAATGCTCAAGAAATGATATGAAATTTATCTAATGTGAAGATAATAACTTTGCATTCAAATTATGGATGATGAATGAGAGGAAGAGTCTCTCATTTATAGATTTCAAATTGGAAGAATGAGAAAGATTTGAGCAATGTGGGATCATTAAACATCCAATGGCCAAGTGCCACTTGTTAAGATGTGAATGGGTGAAGGTTGTGCACATTTTGATGAAAGTGCCAATAAATGATATTAGGTGGAATTTGAAATTAGTCAAATGACTTGTTGGAGAAGGAAGAAAATGGAGTTATGGCCACTTGGCTCAAGGAAAAAGGACTTGTAAGGTGAAATAGATTCCTTGTTGGAAGGACTAAGTCCACTTGGATTTGAATTCAAATTTGAGTGAATATTCTCCTTTTATGCCATGTTGAGAGAAAATAGAGATTTAATAAATGAATTAAATCTATTCTCATGTGCAAGTGGTAAACACTAGAGGATGGGACATGATTTAAGATTAAAATAATCAAAGATTAATTAATGTAATGAGAAATTAGGAGATGTGACAATTTAGACTTAAATTTATGCATTAATTTAAATCAAATTGATTTAAAATTATGCATCGACCACTCTGTCATTTGTGACATTTGTGTTCCTTGACCACGTGTGAGGTTTATCATTATAACTAGTGGATGGGTAGTTATCCTAATGTGCAGGAAACATAGATGCACCCCCCCACGTAGTGAGGGCCCTTTCGATTTTGAGCACCTTCGGGATCAATTGATCATATGTTGTGATGCATTGCATTTTTAGATAGAACGCTAAGTTTTCATCCAAATTGGCTATGATAGTGCAAACTTGTTGCTCTTCTGGCATGGTCCACTTGCTCTAGTTGGCCTTGGATTGCCATCATTTCAAGAAGGAGGTGAATAGCTCTCCTTTCCCCTATTTGAGTGCTGATAGTTCCTCCAAACTAACATCTGTACCCATGTTGAATGCATAGTTTTTGAGGAATGCGTCCACAATTTCTTGGAATGTTCTAATGCCTGTGGGTAGACGAGAGAGCCATTCCCTGGTGGGACTAGTTAGAATCCAAGGAAATAGTTGCATTACATATGTGTCATCATATGCAACCTCCATGCAATGCACTTGAAACTCCCTGATGTGATTTTCAAGATTTCCCATCCCATTATATTTGTCGAATTCGGGGATTTCAAATCCCTTCGGGAATGGTACGATTGTAAGACTCTTGCCAAAAGGATAGGGGCATAAATTGCCCGATGTTCTGGCTATTTTTCTTGACTGAAGGTCCAACACTTGTTGCGAGAGAATTTTGATCTGTGTTTTTACATCGTATTATGGATCAGGAGGTGGGATAAATGTTTTTTGAGGTGTGTCACATACTGATTTTGTCGATTATTTAAATACAATTATTAATCACGAGATTTTTAATGTTTATATTATATGATTATATAAATTGAAATTGAGATTGAAATTGAAATTGAAACTTAAATGCAAATGAAATGTTTCTGAATTCATTATTATGAAATTTGGGGATTGTCATTGCTAATGAGAAATTGAGTGCAAGTGAATGCAAGAAAAGGTGAAGGTGAGTGAAGGTGAGAACATTGATCAAGTAAAGTCGTTTTAGCCATTAGACGTTTATGAGGATGATGGAATCTCACACACACACTTAGTTATTATTTTAACACATTTCTGTGATGATTATGCTTGCAAATTTAAAATAAGTTAAATTGATTTCTCAAATATATGTGAAAAGAATTTGTTGCTTTAAATGACGATTTGATTATTTTGTGAGAAAATTGATTCTATTTAAATAATTAAATTCCTTGTGTCAATATTTTATTATGATTTAAAAATAATAATGCTTTTTCTCTAAATTAACGGAATAAACTTCTAATTGTGAAAATATATAAAAATGTAAAATAGTGTTATTGATTTATTTGATATCTTCTCATTTAATAAATGAAAGAGGTAAGATTTTCTTAAGGAAATAGATAAATAACAAAATAATTTATTGAAAACAAAATAAGAAAACAAGTATACGTTCAAAATTGAAATTGAATTCAAAACAATAGTTATCAAATTGAAAACAAATATCTTGCAATCAATTTGCATGCAATCAGAAAAATGGAACTTGGAGTTTGAAAATTTAAACTGGAGATCAAAGCTAAGAAAGAGGATCTTGCTTTGGGAATAACTCGAACATCTTTGCATGAAAGAGATCAATTAGGAATGAAATTCGAATTTGGAAAAAAGAGTGAAATCCGTTTTTTGGGAAGGAGGCAAAAACAGATATTTATCTTTGATCTTTATTGGGATTTATTACTTATCCCATGCATGCCAGGAAGGTGGAGATTTGGGAGTTTTAATTAAATAGCACGCTAGTGATTCAAATTGACAGAGGGAGAAAATTCAAATTCAAGGAGGAGCAAAATCCATTTTTAAAGAGGCAGTCAGAAAAATAGAGAGGAATTTTTTTTTTTTAAGTTGAAGACTATTTTGTTACATTCGCAGGTGAAAGAGTTTAGAGGAGATTTTCCTTAATGGTTTTGTTACTCAATCTCATGGCATGCACAGGCCGAAGGAGGCAATAAGAATATTGAATTTTTATTTTTAAGAGACTGCTTACCTTCCAAGCGTGCAAGGAGAAGGAGAGCAGAGGCATGGAAGAAAGGAGGAAGGGCATGGCTAGGAGAGATAAGCTAAAACCAGATATATGTTTTTATATTATCTTCATTCTTTAGATCTCCATCATACACCAGGACAAGGAAAAAGGAAGAGGCGTGGCCAGTCTACTAAGGAGTAGATTAGAATAGTTTTTAGTTTGAAATCTGGCTTCCATCATACACAAGCATCAACAGAAGAATAGAGGTAAGGAGGAAAGACCAAAAAAGAGAAGGAAGAAGATAGGTGGAGAGAAGGAAAGAGGCAGGGGATTTGACAAGAAATAAATGAAATTCCAAGGAGTGTAAACTTAATCTCACTCAGCAACAGGAAAGAGAATGAAGAAATTCCCATCAACAACGTAAAGAGGAATTTACAGAGAAAACAAGTAATTATTTCCAAATTCAGGAAATTGTCAAGTAGGATCTATGAAGACAAATTCACAGTCAGTTTAATAAAGAGTTAAAACTCTTTTCCAATTCATGCTTTTAGTTTTAGACAAGAAAGAATATCTCTGTTTTATTAATTTCGAAAAAGAATGAACTCCAGATTCTATTTTTAGATCTATTAAAAGTATCACTATTTCCATTAAATTTTGTTAAAATTTCAACCAATCAAACTATGATTTTCCATAAAACCATTGAAGTTGGAAATATAAAATTGTAGGAAGAATATTTGATTCGAAAACAATGAAAAATAACTGATTTATTCAGATTTAGGAAAAGATTCAAAACAGAAAAACGTTTATTTAAATTAGATTTGGAAAAGCTTCAAAAATCCAAAACAGACAGATAGATTTAATTCTCCAAAGAATGAAACAAAAAAGATTATGAATAAATACTTTTTGAATATTAAACGTGTTTGAAAAATAGAAGTTAAAAATCAGTGATTTTTGTGAATAAAAATCAAATTATTACGAAACAAAAATGAAAATGAGATATTAAACGTGTTTTTGAAAAATTAATTATTTATTTTCTAGAAAACATGAAAACAAAAAATAACTCAAGTAAATTAAAATATGAAATATTTGGAGACAAAATGAATTAGAACAGGATTATTTAAAAGTGGAAAAAAATTAAATGAGTAAATAGAACGAAAGAATGTGTGCTCATTTATGCCTATTTAAATATGTACTTGATTTACATACTCGAGATACACCTTCTTTTTGTTATTTTAATTATTCGATTTAAATATTATTTAATGATGTTTATGTTTTAAAATGATGAAAATACAACATTTAAACCATTTATGCTTGAAACAAGATTGTCGTTAAATTATTTTTGAAAGATTATATTTATTTTGAATAGAACCGTGTATGCTTGATAATGGAATGTGCATTACAGGTGTTGGGAAAGATAATTTATTTATGTTGAATGAAACCATGCATGCTTGATAAATGAATGTGCATGTCATGTGTTTGGAAAGTTACCTTCTTGGACGGGTGTCGAATATGGGTTATTGGAGAGTGTAGTTTTTTTTTTCCAAAACTGCTTTTATTTGTTGTGCATGACATTTTACTTGGCCAAGTAACTTAAGGACCATTGAAATAGATGGAATGAATTAAATCTCTACCATATCCTAGTATTGCACTTTCCTTTTTCTTAAATGAATTAGAAAAATGAAAATGCTTGTGGTATTACTAGTTATACTAGGCACGCACCAGATTCCATCTTGCTTCTCGACTGCTTTTTGCTAAGTGATTTGTGCAGGGTCGGGTATTCCTTGAATGACTAAGGAATTGTAGGGAAGCGTAAGCTTCGAGGTTGGGCGGAAAAAGCGCCTGATTCTTGTTCTCATCTTCATTATTGAAGATAAGCTATGGATTGAAGATCAAAGGATGCTTTCTTCATTTATGTATTATTTTATTCTTGAATTAATTATTGTAGAACTTAAGGCGACAAAATGCCTAAGTCGTGTATGATTATTGTGGAGCTTAAGGTGATAGAATGCCGAAGTCTCGAATTGTAAATTTCTTTTACAATGTTTTGTATTATAAATGTCATGAAAGATGACACGTATTTATGAATGTAATTGGATGTATGATGAATCTCTTTGTAGACTTTAAGTCGATATTTTGGATCATTTGGATTAAATAAAGTTTAATGAATGGAGTTACGATATTATATGGAATGGAAATGAACTTATTAAAGGAATTATGAGATTATTTGAATTAAAGACTTTCGTACTTTACATTTGGTATCAGAGCAACCAAGTTTTGCACTACAACCTATGAGCTCATTATGCAATAATGCGTAAACCTTATCAAAAGATAAAGGTTGAAAAGTTCTTGTGTCAGAATGGAAATAAAAAATAACTTAAGGAAGTGAAAAGGAAGATGTAAGCACTAGTAATTGTGTAAATTGGGGCTAGTTAAAGATTTGTCCCTGGAATCAAAATTCCTAAACCAACAACTTATGATAAAACCTAGGATTGCGGAATTTTATGCAATCAGGTTATGTAGGAAGGTTAGGAAGAATAACCTGTACATACATGACTAAGAAAATGAGAATGAGTAGGAATGAGATAAATTGAATTGTATCAACCTACAATTGTAAAAGAGTCAGGAACTCTTGGATTAGTGTAAAAACTACGAATCTATGTATGCAAAGTCAGCATAGTTTAGATTGATCAAGGTAGGACATGAACAAAGGAAGTATCCTCAAGGGTTGGGGAACTATTGACTTAAACTCTTGTGTTAAGATAAAAGATATGGTTAGAAAAGAGTTAGTACTGGGGAATTGAGAAAAGACCAGAATAGTTAGAAGAAAAAATCAATGACATGAGCAAGGTTCCTCCAACCAAAATCATTTAGGTTATTGAAGTTTTTGGAATCAAACAACTTATGAATAATGGTTCCAAAAAGGAAAAGGAATGCAACATGGCTCTATGTGTCAGGACACTAGAAGTTGCAAGGAAAGCAACATTCTGAGTTGAGAAGTACATCAACAAAAGAGGTTTGTGAGCATGGATATTCCTCCATTAAAAATGATATTAGAAAGAAGATGGAAATGAACAGTCAACAATAAGGAATGACAAACCTTTTCCAAGGAAGAAAGTAAATTACTAAAAGGTTCAACATAAGAAGAATGAAATTTTTAGAAACACTAAGGGGGGGGAGGAAGAGAGTGATTGACTCAAGTTAAGTACCCCACCCAACAAAAACTTGGTTATGACTTCTTTTCAAGTCATAAGGATAATTATGTCATAAAAGTAAGCTATGACATTATGTGAACCACATCAAAATCTCCTAATGAGAAAGATTAAATCACTTAATCACTACCTTAATCTTTCATGAAACCATTGGATTAAAGATAACCTAATTGGGACAAGAAGTTCATTCAATAAAGAGAGAGATATTATGATGAGACTAAAACCTATTAAGTTGGATTACGTATTGGATTACTCTTTAATACCTATAAGTAGGAATTAAATTTGAATGAGTTGTACATTGGGTCTTGACTATAGCTATATAGAGTGGGGAAATCTATAAACAATTGGACTAGTCAACAATTAAGTATTCCATCCTAAGAATTGGGAGGGAATATTGGGTTTAAGATTTTCCCATGCGATTGAATATCATTGGAATTAATGAAACTCTATAAGGATAGAAGCATAGGAGGGATGCCTTGTAAGTTAAAGAAATTTGTATTATTGACAAGACTTTACTTTAAGTAGCGCTTATATTAAAAGAGAAACATTATCAAAAGAAGCATCTATTGTCATGACAGAACATCATAGAATTTTCACTTAGCAAGGAAATTCTGAAAATCTTATGGAAAAGAACATCAAAATTGTTACTTGTGCTCAAAATGGATAAATTGAAGTTGAGAATCTCCTATATAATTCAGAAATCATGGAGTTGAATGTTAATGCTTGATAATTATATATGCAATTAAATTTGTTATTATCTGGAGATCAACGTGATTGAACGAGGAATACTCAAAATCAGTACCCGATTAAATCAAGGAAATTAGATTGAATTAAAAGATGAATTGAATCTTTGAAAATAATCCAAGGACAAAATAAAATCCACAGTATGGATGTCCTGAGATAAATGGGAATTATCTCTGCAAAACCTATAACCATTTACATGAAGATTAATAATGGTGTAAGATCAAAATAGGTTATCACTTAGTCAAAGGATAAACTATTGTTGGATATAAAAGAACCTATGTGTCCAAAATTTGGAAGATTCGAGAATGGAATGAAGAAAATAATGTCAGGGTTAGGACATTGAATTGACAAAAGGAATTGTTAGATAGGGATCCACTTTTATCTGAAAGAAGATAGAATAAGAAGCTGCATAGAATGTAGCAAGGTAATGTCTAGAATTCCAAGAAATGAAGACCAGAAGTCCTCATTGGTAGGACATGTAATTCTCTTGAGATTCTAGAAAGAAAATGGTAGAACAAAAGACAAATTGATCTGTCGATGTTAGTAGAATAACATAATGATTTGGTGGATAGACTCATCAAAGGAACCAACAATTTTTGGAAACTCGACTTATAGGATTTTGCTCCTAAATAATATATTGTGGATAAGTAGTTGCTTAGTAAACCTGAAAGGTTATTTCAGTTTAGCAAATAATGATAGGGTTGTGTAAACGAAAATCATACCATGAGACATTCATTTGAATAAATGTGCAATATAATATTTTAGTCAAATAAGTAAAATAGTGGACTAAATCTAGAATGAATTGTAAACTCTAAAATTGAAGTTTGGACAATTATATGGAAAGAAAGGAAACTCTATTAAAGCTGAAAAAGGCTTGGATATAATCATAGACTTGATAAAATGTCAAAAAGGAGTAATAGATCGAAGTGATCGATGAAACCTAATTGATAAGTGTTTAGGAGCAAGGTTATGCTCGAGATAGACAAGTAATTAAGGGAAAGTATTTTATGGTAAGGATAATGAATGTGTAGGTGGCGGATGGACTCGGTTTATGAGTTGTCTAAAAGTGTAAATAAAAATGAAAAAGATTGGACCCACGATGTAGTGTACAATACATCGACATTCCTCTTCCATTTGGGTTATACTAAGGATAAATTCATGAACCAATGAATTCCAATCACTAAGTATAGTTATTATATATAGGATGTATTTATAGAATAAAGCTCTTTGGGAGTGTAAGTATGTGTGAAACATACAAGATTTCCCTATGTGATAGTAAGGACACTTGAAGTGAGGTCTAGAAAGGACAAGATTACTGCATAGGATGAATGTTTTATAAATCTTATGTATTTTGGGAAATCATCAAAGTTGGATCCAAGATTTTGGGACCCTTTGATGTACTGGAAGTCATGAATCCAGTTGCTTATAGACTAGCATTAACAGGGATAGTACTCAGTACAAGGTCCAATGGGACCAGTATACTAAGGAAAGTGCTACATGAGATGATTCTGTGATGATTGACCGTCATTTTCCTAATTTGTTTTCTTATAGTATTTTCTTAATGCATGAGATACTTGATACTATGGTTTTTGATTCACATGTTGTGAACTTGGATAGCGTGGATGCTACTATGGATTGCTTATGCTTATGTTTGAGAACTATCATGTTATTATTTCATTGTGATTGAGATACTATGTTTACTAATTGAGATACTATGATTTACTGATTGAGATACTATGTTTTATTGATTGAGATACTATGCTTATTGATTGATTAATAAGACATCGAGACGATGTCTCTTCCAAGAGGGGAAGGATGTCACGTACTTATTTTGTCGATTATTTAAATGCAATTATTAATCATGAGATTTTTAATGTTTATATTAGATGATTATATAAATTGAAATTGAAACTTAAATGCAAATGAAATAATTTTGAATTCATCATTATGAAATTCAGGGATTGTCACTGCTGATGAGAAATTGAGTGCAAGTGAACCTAGGAATAGGTGAACGTGAGTGAAGGCAAGAACATTGATCAGGTAGAGTTGTTTTAGCCATTACACGTTTATGAGGATGATGGAATCTCACACACACACTTAGTTATTATTTTAACACATTTTCGTGATGATTATGCTTGCAAATTCAAAATAAGTTAAATTGATTTCTCAAATATATGTGAAAAGAATATGTTTTTGAAAAGTTAAGCAGCATTTACAGGGTGTTGTACCCTTCACAATGAGCCACTAGGGCCAAAAAGGAACAAGACTAAACAATAAACATAAAGGGAAAAAAACACAGAAACAACCCAAAGGCAGCACAGCAACCGCAGAGCAACAACTGACAGATAGGCACAGGGAGCAACTAACTAGCATTGTCCCAGTTTTTAATCAGGAGGTCCATCGCCTCATCACCCACCCATTCTTTGTTTTCCTGGCTGTTGTTCCTCTCCATCTCCTCCTTTATAGCATTAGATAGGGTGCTCGTGACAAAGTGACCCAAATTCATGGTGAAGCGGGTTAACCCCCGAAACCTTTTGTCAAGAGTGTCCATTCTTTTTACCACATCGCACGAATCCACCCCAACATCCATAGTCCCCTGAACCTCTCCAGGCTCATCCACCAGAGGATGTGGAGAGTGAGAGGCAGAGCCATCAATAGGAAGCTTGTTGTCCATCAGAGTAAACTTGGGCCTCTCCACATTTTCTTCTTCCTTGTAACCTTTGCTGTCAGACTGCTCCTCCCCAGAGTCTTCAATAATTAGCCTCTTCTTGTTGTTATTGGCCAGCCTCCCAAATCTCCTCCTGGAATTTTCCCCTCTAGTCATCTCCATGTTCCCCACAATCGTATCCCCTATGGAATCTTTCCTAACAACATTCTTGCCCTTACCATCCTTTGCAGTCGGGGCCAACATGCATTTCTCCTTACCTTTTTTAGTAGAAGTGGCCTTGTAGGTCGAGTCAGCCTGAGTGGCTTTTAGTTCACAGAGTCCTTCCACCGTGCTGGCATGGGCCTTGCCTAACCTACCCTTAAATTTTTGGTGGCAAATTTGGCTTTAGAATTCCCCGCAATGCCCGAATTGGGCTTCCGAGGAGGGCCCTTAGACTCGGCCAGGGAAATATGCACAGTTGAAAGGGGTTCAATGTTCTCAATGTGGACCACCATGATGGCTTTAGGTGGACAAAGGGAAAGATGAAAGTGATACATTCTTAGGATAAGCCGCTGATAGAGCGAGAGCTGCGAGAGATCATAGGGGTTGCAACTAGCCGACTCTTTGCACTTGTAGATAGAGCTTCCAAGGTCCATTAAAAGAAAAAATGGGAAGCTGAGCACCATCTTATGTCTAAGGTGATTTAATAGAGGGAAATGGTAAAAGAAACATGTTTTAAATCTACCTTCCAATGTAACATACTTCATCAACACCATGCACACCTGGTCCCAGGGCTTCGAGAGCGCATCCCTGTCAAATCCTGCCTGGTTCCGCATCAGGGCCTCCTCACCTCTGAAAAAGGATTTTAAGCTTTCATGGTTTGGTTTCTTGGTGTGTTTGGGGTATTTTTTCCCATAACATAGCAAACCCGTAGCCTACACTATAACTTCCTCACTGATTTCAAACGATATACCACCAATGGAGACCCGTTTGTCCTTCCACGAATTGGAAAACTAACCTGATAAAATAGGATCATGGCTGACCAAGCACTCCATAAGCAGAGCAATGCCACCCTCCACAAAAATGTGCCAGACCAAAGGGTTGTTCTAAAACTCCTCACAGTTGTTAGGTTCAGTCCTAACCCGCTCACCACCCATACTACCAAGCTACACAAAAAAATCAAAATGCAAAAAATACCAATTGCAACAGCTGTGAATAATAATCACAATGTGATAGTTAAGGCAAGGAATACAGTGGAGGATAATTAAACTTGCGTGTAGGTCACACGCGCAGAGGGGAAAATCGCCACAGGGTGATTTGACACAAAAATGAATGAATTTATGATTACGGCCAAGAAGGCAAGAATTGGCAGACATGTAGGGGATGCACAAAAAACCAAGCAGAAAGGTTGAATTACTAAAATTAGCAAGCATCCAAATCGAGCCAAAAGAGTCCCACGCTAAACTAATTGGCCCGAAGCCCCTAGAAGGAGGCCATCTCCCATCATGAATAGTCAAATAATTATAAATACATTCACCCCCCCAGATGCAAGGAGGAGATAAAACAAGAAATACAACAATCCCCAAGGGAATAGATCACACAGTATGACTCCACAGATATAATGAAGTCACGTCCTTCCACCTATCCATCATCAAGCTACCACAATTATACTTGTAACCATCTTTTAAGTCCCATCCCCACCACCTCACCGTAACCTTAGAACCCGACCCCATCCACCATGTCCAAAGGATAGACACGTGGATCCTCCTTTCCATGCCCCACACATGCAGCTCTTTTACAGGAAACCTCCACTTGTACTTAATTTCAAGGTTGACACTCATCCACCAAATTCCCAAAAAAATCCAGTGGGTCCCCCATTCAGCTCCTGTCATCCAAAGATTAAAAATCATTGCAAACCATGGTAGCCTTATTCCCACGCGATTAACACTTGAATATTTGGTGGAATACTTTCCTTTTTCCTCCAACATTTAGCCGAATCCCAGCCCGAGCCAAGATTAGCCAAGGCATCTGCCACATGGTTGCCTTCTTTGAAGATATGGGTCACGTTTTTATCCCTAAATTTGGATAAAAAGAAGCTAACATCCAAAAAAATGTGCTTTGTATTCCAACCAATTAATCTGTCTTTATTCACAGCATCCATAACTGACTTGGAGTCTCCTTCAATGTGGAGATAAGCAATCCCCAGATAAACAACAATTTTGATGCCCATTAGCAGCGCACGAGCCTCTGCCATTGAAACCCAATACCTCCAGCAAATCCCGTCACCAGAGCTCCCATAGAATCTCTGATAACTCCACCAATGCTTGCCCTATCTAGGTTGCCCTTAGCAGTAGCCCCATCAAAATTAAGTTTAAACCATCCTCTATCTAGAGCCTCCCATTTAGTATTTTTTCTAGCTAAAAGTTTCGAATTATCAAAGGAGTTAGCCTTTAAATCCTAGTGCCATTCCTTAACCATTTTTATTTCGTAATCCATCGGCCCCCTCTTCGAGAGTTTCCCATTAAAGAGAGATATATTCTCCTCAATGAGCCTAGCTCCAATGCCAAACACCTCCTTGGGAATCCTCTCAATATTCTTAAAACTTTGTTATTCCTCTCCTTCCATAAACACAAACCTAAGACAGGGGGGGCATGCTTCCGGCCATACCAACCCAGAATAAATGATAAAAGGTCCTTGCTCATAACCCAATGGACATCAAGTTTCTCAAAAGCCAGCCCCCAAACTTTAGCAACAAATGGGCAGTGTAATAAAAGGTGACTAACAGTTTCCTCGCCTTTCTTGCAAAGGAAACATATATTGGGAAGACACAAACCCCAACTCCTCAGATTGTCCTAGGTTAGAATCCTATTATGATAGGCCGTCCACCAGAAAAAATTAATTTTAGGGATCATGTGACGATTCCAAACCTTCTTCCAGGGTTCCACAACAGAAATTTTGTTAGTCAACAGACTGTAAGCTGACTGCGCAGAGAGATCCCCCTGTTTATCTAAAGTCCAAAAAAACTCATCCTCCCTTTCATAGGAAGGAAACCCGATGCTGGAGAGATTCACCTGAAGGGATCGAGCAAGACAATAAAGGTCATGAGAATGGGGGCAACAAAGGGTAAGATCCTTCCAAATCCTAGCTCTGGGAAGTCCAGAAACATAATCACTGATATGTATGGCAAAGAATCTTTGAGCCGCTCCCATCACCACCCCAAAGCCAGAGCAAGCTAGATAGGAGTCAATTAGCCAAGTATCTTCCCAGAACCTGAATTTAATCCCTTTCTTTAGCAGGCCTTTTATGCTACAGATGCTCCTCCAGACAACAGAGCCCTAGGGGTGAGGTCCTGAAAGACAATCAATCAAGGGTCTGTTATGGAGATATTTGACATTCAAAATTTTACACCAGTCCTTAGTGTTCCTTAACTAGTCCCAACCAACCTTGGCCATTAAAGCCCTGTTAGAGTTAACAATCCTCCTTATTCCAAGCCCACCACAATTTTTAGCCTGCAGACCCTTTCCCATTTCACCAAAGTGAGTTTTTTTTTTCCTCAGTACTGGACCATAGGAAATTCCTTTGAATTATTTCAAATTTATCAAAAATATACTTAGGTATCTTAAAGATGGATAGAAAATAAGTGGGGATAACTTGGATAGCCGTAGTGAGCAATTGGAGTTTTCTAGCTCATGGCTTAGCAAAGAACCTTTCCACCCAACCAACTTCCTTTGAATCCTTTCCAGAACCGAATTCCAGAACTCCGTGGGTACCTCCTTAACTGCGAGGGCGAGCCCAAGATACACCGACGGGAGAGAATCACCAACACATCCTAGAACCGCAGTCACCCTATTTTTCAAATTAGGCATGCAATTAAAGAAATAAATCTTCCTTTTATTGTAATTGATGCTTTGACTGGAGCAAGAGGCATAGTTGTTAAGACAAGCTTTCCATTTCCTGGATTCCACCATCGAGGCCTTCCCAAATAGAAATGTGTCATCCACAAATTGCTGCACAACAATCAGATTTAGAGAGGAAGCCACTTTAACACCCAAAATGGAGCCCTCTAATAGCAAACCCTTAAAATTCCTACTGAGCACATTAGCAATCATAATGAAAAGATAGGGGGACAGAGGGTCACCTTGTCTGAGCCCTCTACCAGCAAAGAAGAACCCAAATGGGGATCCATTAATCATAACCAAGAACTTGATAGTACTAACACATTCCATAATGAGTTTGATAACCGAACTATTAAAGCCAAACTTGGCCAAGACCTTTGGGATGAAATCCCACAACACTTTATCATAAGCTTTGGAAATTTCAAGCTTGAGAGTCATCCCCACATTGTTACATCTATCCATAGAGTGGAGTAGTTCATGGGTTGTCAAAGTGGCATCAAGAATATATCGCCCAGGGACAAACCCCTTTTGAGTGTGACTAATGCTTTTTTTTCAGGAGAGGTTTGATGCGGTTAACAAGGATCTTATAAAAGGTGTTACAAAGACTAATAGGTCGGAAGTCATTCATAGAAAGAGGCTCACTAATCTTGGGGATAAGAGCAATGAAAGTGTGGTTCAATTTTTTGAGGATCCTACCATATTTGAAGAAGTCCTTGGCCGCAAGAACAAGGTCCCCACCCACAGTATCCTAGAAAATTTGAAAAAAAGCAAGGGAAAACTGTCAGGCCCTGGGGCTTTGAAAGCCCCCATGCTAAAGGTAGCCAGGCAAACTTCTTCCATGGAAATAGTCCTAAGGATTCCCAAGTTATCTTCCTAAGAGATGGAGGCAGGGAGATGTTGGAGAATCACACAGTCCCAAGCCAGGTTGGGTGCCTTAGTCAGGGCCGAAAAATCCTCCTTGAAATAGTTCACCGCATAGATCCCAATTTGAGCTTGATTTGAAATCACCTCTCCAGTGGCATTTTCCAATTTAGAAATTTGATTCCTTTTCCTATGCTTGATGGAAGAAACATGAAAAAAGGAGGTGTTCCTATCTCCTTCCTTCAAACATTGGACCTTTGATTTTTGTTTCCAGAAGACCTCCTCATTTTTTAGGACACGTTCCCATTCCTGGATATGAGTCCACTGATTGTCATCACCCTCATCCATATGTTTTTGTAAGGTCCTCAACTTTCCTTCAAGAAATTTTTTCCTTTGAAATACATCCCCAAACACATTTTTGTTCCATCCTTTTACCATTAGTTTAATATGTTTAAGTTTAAAGCAGATCCTAAACATAAGGGATCCTTGGATAGGAATATTCCACCATTCAACAATTTTTTTTTTGAAATCGGGATGAGTGTTCCACATTATTTCAAAGCGAAAAGGATAGGGACCAATAGTAGGACAAATATTAGTGGTCAGTAGAAGAGGATTATGGTTAGAGACCATCCTAGGCAAGGTTATAAGGTTGGCATCTAAGAAATTATTTCAATGAGGAGAGTAGAGGAAGCGGTCAAGCCTAACCTGAATCAGGTCATGACCAGCTTGTCTATTAGACCAAGTGAAATTTTGGCCCAAGAGCTCAATATCAACTAAACCCGAAGAATTCAAAAAATTAGCCAGATCCGACATGCTGTCAATGTAATCCAGAAGGCCACCACTTTTCTCAGATGGAAACAAGGGAGAGTTAAAATCTCCAACAACAAGCCAACGACCTCCCTTATTCAGATTAATCTTAGCCACCATGTTATTCCACAAAATACTCCTCGAGTTCCTTTGATTAGGAGCATATATATTAACTATAGACCAAGCTTCTCCAAGATAAGAGAACGAAACCCCTACACAATTTTTACAATGAAATATTTTAGAACCCTGTAGACAAGATGGGTTCCAAAGCACAGCCAAACCCCCCGAAGCTCCCTCGACATCACTATAGACATAGGAAGCATTAGGCCAGAAAAAGTTAGCAATTTTATCAAAATTCACTATCACCATTTTGGTTTCTTGAAGAAGGCAAACACCAATCTTGTGTTCCACTATATAGTCCTTTAGGTCACGTTGTTTGTGTGAGCTATTAAGTCCATGAATGTTCCATGACATAATCCTCATTTCTGACCTTTTTTTGAGGACACATCCAATGTCCTCTACTT
The DNA here is from genome assembly GCA_007115665.2 of Sequoiadendron giganteum. Lineage (NCBI taxonomy): Eukaryota > Viridiplantae > Streptophyta > Pinopsida > Cupressales > Cupressaceae > Sequoiadendron > Sequoiadendron giganteum. Next base: position 173,125,510 of record CM021109.1, on the reverse strand, counting down.
TCCCAGGGAAATCTCATCTATTGTTTCTCTCATTCTAATGTATCTCTGAGAAGGTCTCCCTGGCTTAGATTCCCCTCCTACATCTACCTTCTTCTTCCTTCCTTTCTTCTTGGGAGTTGTCCATATCCCTTCATCCTCAACTTTCTTAACCTTTAAACTCCCCAAACTTTTAGTAGACTCTACAATCATACCAAAGCTCTCTTCCTCCCAGATAACACCATCCTCAATCAAAGCCTCACAGGTCCCCGAAGTGATAGCCAAAACCAGAGGGTCACTAGCCAAAGCACCAAGAACTGAAAACTCACCAGAGACCCCCACAAACAAGGGATCAATAGCTGAAGAGCCAGGGTCCCGAGACAAAGACAAGGGTTTAGCAACCAACTCAAATGAGTCACTAGGGTCAGTAAACTCAAGAGGTGGACCAACACGGGAGGGTGGGTGAGGAGGATTCTCAAGTGAATGGTCAACACCTAGGGGAACTAACCCAGCATCACACAGCGGCCTCAAAATATTCACAGACAGAGTAGTAGGATTTATCACATTGTCTTTAAACTCCCGATTGACAATGGATTTGCAGTTGGAAATAAGATGCACTACTTTAGCACACTTTTGATAGTATACCATAGTGTTTTCATAACACATAGGTTGAGTCCAGCTGCCCAACTTAGAACACAGCTTGATTGAGTTTGGTAGGATTTTATCAACGCAAATATTGACACAGAATCTCACAAAGACTAACCTTAATTTCAATTTTGAGATAGCATCCGTGGTAACAAATTGACCCAGCGAGTCCCCAATAGCTTTGAAGATGGCTTTGTGCCAAAACTCCAAAGGAAAGCCCGACAACCTTACCCAAATAGGAGCTAAATTATTTAGATCAGTAGCAGGGTCAAAACCGGGTTTCCATTTGCACAAAGCCAGACTGTGCTTCCCGAAAACCCACAGACTCGATGACAGAGTAGCCACGAGGTCTTTCGCTGCAGTGAGTCTAAATAAGAAAAGACCACCAATCATCGCATGAATCTCCACAATACCCTTCAGGTGCTACTTCACCGCAACCCATTTTTGAACCATATCCACCATTGGATGGTAAGAGAGAAATCTTCCCACTACAACATTCTCCATGGAGGAGAGGATCCTATCACTGATCGAATCAGGAATGTCAAACACAGTACCGGAGGTCGAAAAAATCTTAGGTGAAGATGGAAACAAGGAAGAGACTTGTTTCCCATTAGAAAGCACATCCTTCCAACCGACAGCCGGAGGGATCTTCACCGTCAGCACAAAAGATACACCCGGAGATGCCAAAGTATTCAAAAAGCCCGAAGGTGAAAACACTGACCCCACGGGGGTGGTACCCGTCAGACACGGGCCCAAAGGAGGGGAGCACGGGTCAGGATGGGGTAGAAGGGGACCATTAGATACCCCCAAGATAGAGTCCACCATGCACACAAAAAAATCAAACTCAGAGGGGAGGGAGGAATTCAAACTCAGAGGAGTGGCAATAGGATGTAAATGTTTCTAAGTCTAAAAAAGAATATGTTGCTTTAAATGACGATTTGATTATTTTGTGAGAAAATTGATTTGATTTAAATAATTAAATTCCTTGTGTCAATATTTTATTCTTATTTAAAAATAATAGTGCTTTTACTCTAAATTAACGGAATAAACTTCTAATTGTGAAAATATATAAAAATGTAAAATAGTGTTATTGATTTATTTGATATCTTCTCATTTAATAAATGAAAGAGGTAAGATTTTCTTAAGGAAATAGACAAATAACAAAATAAGTTATTGAAAACAAAATAAGAAAACAAGTATACATTCAAAATTGAAATTGAATTCAAAATAGTAGTTATCAAATTGAAAACAAATATCTTGCAATCAATTTGCATGCAATCAGAAAAATGGAACTTGGAGTTTGAAAATTTAAACTGGAGATCAAAGCTAAGAAAGAGGATCTTTTTTTGGGATAAATCAAACATCTTTGCATGAAAAAGATCAGTCAAGAATGAAATTCAAATTTGGAAAAAAGAGTGAAATCCGTTTTTTGGGAAGGAGGCAAAAATAGATATTTATCTTTGATCTTTATTGGGATTTATTACTTATCCCATGCATGCCAGGAAGGTGGAGAGTTGGGAGTTTTAATTAAATAGCATGCTGCTGATTCAAATTGACAGAGGGAGAAAATTCAAATTCAGGGAGGAGCAAAATCCGTTTTTAAAGAGGCAATCAGAAAAATAGAGAGGATTTATTTTTATTTTTAGTTGAAGATTGTTTTGTTACATTCATAGGTGAAAGACTTTAGAGGAGAGTTTCCTTAATGGTTTTTTTACTCTTCTCATGGCATGTGCAGGCTAAGGAGCCAATAAGAATATTGACTTTGATTTTTAAGAGACTACTTACCTTCCAAGCATGCAAGGAGAAGGAGAGCAGAGGCGTGGAAGAAAGGAGGAAGGGTGCAGCTAGGAGAGCTAAGCTAAAACCATATATATGTTTTTATATTATCTTCATTCTTTAGATCTCCATCATATGCTAGGAAAAGGAAAAAGGAAGAGGCATGGCCAGTCTATTGAGGAGTAGATTAGAATAGTTTTTAGTTTGAAATCTAGCTTCCATCATACACAAGCAGCAATAGAAGAATAGAGGTAAGGAGGAGAGACCAGAAAAGAGAAGGAAGAAGACACATGGAGAGAAGGAAAGAGGAAGGGAATTTGACACGAAATAAATGAATTTCCAAGGAGTGTAAACTTCATCTCACTTGGCAACAAGAAAGAGAACGAAGAAATTCCAATCAACAACATAAAGAGGAATTTACAGAGAAAACAAGTAATTATTTCCAGATTCAGGAAATTGTCAGGTAGGATCTATGAAGACAATTTCACAGTCAGTTTAATAAAGAGTTAAAACTCTTTTTCAATTCATGCTTTTAGTTTTAGACAAGAAAGAATATCTTTGTTTTATTAATTTCGAAAAAGAATGAACTCCAGATTTTATTTTTAGATCTATTAAAAGTATCACTGTTTCCATTAAATTCTATTGAAATTTCAACCAATCAAACTGTGATTTTCTAGAAAACCATTGAAGTAAGAAACAAAAAATTGTAGGAAAAATATTTGATTAGAAAACAATGAAAAACAACTGATTTATTCAGATTTAGGAAAAGACTCTAAACATAAAAACGTTTATTTAAATTAGATTTGGAAAAGCTTCAAAAATCCAAAACAGGCAAATAGATTTAATTCTCCAAAGAATGAAACAAAAAATATTATGAATAAATACTTTTTGAATATTAAACGTGTTTGAAAAATAGAAGTTAAAAATCAGTGATTTTTGTGAATAAAACTCAAATTATTATGAAACAAAAATGAAAATGAAATATTAAACGTGTTTTTGAAAAAGTAATTATTTATTTTCTAGAAACGTGAAAACAGAAAATAACTCAAGTAAATTAAAATATGAATCATTTGGAGACAAAACAAATTAGAATAGGATTATTTCAAAGTGGAAATAAATTAAATGAGTAAATAGAATGAAAGAATGTGTGCTCATTTATGCCTGTTTAAATATGTACTTGAGATACACCTTCTTTTTGTTATTTTAGTTATTCGATTTAAATATTATTTAATGATGTTTATGTTTTAAAATGATGAAAATACAACATTTAAACCATTTATGCTTGAAACAAGATTGTCGTTAAATTGTTTTTGAAAGATTTTATTTATTTTTAATAGAACCATGTATGCTTGATAATGGAATGTGCATGACAGGTGTCGGGAAAGATAATTTATTTATGTTGAATAAAACCATGCATGCTTGATAAATGAATGTGCATTTCATGTGTTTGGAAAGTTACCTTCTAGGATAGGTGTCGAATATGGGTTATTAGAGAGTGTAGTTTTGCTTTTCCAAAACTGCTTTTATTTGTCGTGCATGACATTTTACTTGGCCAAGTAACTTAAGGACCATTGAAATAGATGGAATGAATTAACTCTCTACCATATCCTAGTATCGAACTTTATTTTTTATTAAATGAGTTAGAAAAATAAAAATGCTTGTGGTATTACTAGTTATACTAGGCACGCACCAGATTCCATCTTGCTTGTTGACTGCTTTTTGCTAAGCGATTCATTCAGGGTCGGGTATTCCTTGAATGACTAAGGAATTCTGGGGAAGCGTAAGATTCGAGGTTGGGTGGAAAAAGTGTTTGATTCTTGTTCTCATCTTCATTATTGAAGATAGGCTATGGATTGAAGATCAAAGGATGCTTTCTTCATTTATGTATTATATTATTCTTGAATTAATCATTGTAGAACTTAAGGCGACAAAATTCCTAAGTCTTGTATGATTATTGTGGAGCTTAAGGCGACAAAATGCCTAAGTCTCGAATTGTAAATTTCTTTTACAATGTTTTGTATTATAAATGTCATGAAAGATGACACGTATTTATGAATGTAATTGGATTTATGATGAATCTCTTTGTAGACTTTAAGTCGATATTTTGGATCATTTGGATTAAATAAAGTTTAATGAATGGAGTTACGATATTATATGGAATGGAAATGAACTTATTAAAGGAATTATGAGATTATTTGAATTAAAGACATTCACACTTTACAACGTGTTTGTGGTGTTTGATTGATGGGTGGGGTATTGCTGGGGGTTTGGTGCAAGCTTTGATGTTCCTTTAAGGCCTGCTGATATGCTTGCATTTGTACCAACAATGCTTGTTGTTGGTCCTATTGCTACTGTTCCAACAAAGCTTGTTGTTGGTCCTATTGTTGTTGTTTCCACAAAGCTTTTTGTGTGTCCTATTGTTGTTGTTCCCACAAAGCTTGTTGTTGGTCTAGTTGTTGTTGCACCCACAAAGCTTGTTGTTGGTCTATCTGTGGTTGCGCCAACAAAGCTTGTTGTTGGTCTAGCTACTATTGCACCAATAAAGCTTGTTGTTTAGGTTTTTTTTGTGCCTAAAAAATATTGCAGTACTTGTTGGTATGCCTGTTGATGGATTGCTTGTAGTTGTGTGTGGTACTGTGCTTGCGCCTATTGAGCCTGGTGTTGGGCTTGAGCTTGATTCTGTGCTTGTTGGGTTACTTGTGCCGCTTGCACCACTTGTGTGGCTTGTGTGACTTGTGCAACATGAGTGGCTTGTGTAGCTTGACCAACTTGTGTGGCTTGTGTGGCTTGTGCATCTTGTGCAGCTTGTGTGGCTTGTGCGGCTTGTGCGGCTTGTGCAACTTGAGCGGCTTGTTGGGCGACTAATTGTGCTTCCACTTGTTGAGCAACCACTTGTGTAGCTTGTTGGTTTTTTTGAAGTACCCTTTGATGGGTGGCTTGTTGAACTACCTAAATCATGGTGATGAATGAGTTTGTCATGTTGAATTTTGGTGGAATCGATGGCAGATTGGGAATGGTGTTGACCATTTGGGTTTGAATTATGGATGGTGTGACTGAGACGCTTGGTCCTTGAGACACTTGCGGAATGGTGGATGTGTTGACCATTGCGGTTGCTTGGATGGTTACCATCTACTGTTGCGATGTTGATGGAAAAATGAGAGGGTTTCATGTGATGCCCTGATTGCTTTGGTTTGGTAGATTGGTGGAAGGTAGGGGGGGAAGGCCTAACCCAAAAGGTGATACGGATGTGAGTGGTAATGGAGGGAATTATGGTGTGTTCCCTTGGAAAAGTGTTGACAAGGAAGGATAAATGACCCCCCGTGTCTCGAATAATCCACCCACTCCTTGTGAAATAATGGGGAGAGAAGTTTGCATATCAAGCAGATAGATTGGCATTTCATGGAATGAGGATGAATTTGTATGATTATGGAATGTAAGTGGAACATAAGGGTGTAATGGATTTACCAAGACAGAGTGATCCAGTGCGGTACTTTTATTCAACTCCATGTTGCTTACAAGGCGATGTTTTTGAATTTCACGAAGCATGGTGCTTCCCTTGTTAGTAACCGGTGAGGTTGAGGCGATAAATGATATGATTTGGGGAATATCCTGAGTGATGTTTGGGAGTGATATTGGGGGTATGCTCATAAGAGGCATTTCCATATTGGTACTCATGTCAAAGCTAGAAGGGAGTTTGGCCCCTTCTTTCATTAACGCATGTATATATAGAGAGGGATTAAGTTTCAACATGGCATTGACGATTCTATGATTCTTAGGATTCCAAACCATTTCAGCTATTTCAACTTGCATCATTCCCAATTCATTGCCAGTGATGTCCTATACATCACGCTCCTCTTGAGGGTTTTGCGATGACAGAGAGGAGTTGTTTGGAGGATTGCTTGATCCTGCAAGGTTTATTTTGGGAGATGTTTGACTTAGGTCACTTGAATTTGATGTTTCCTTAGTGATTTCCATGTTCTTCTTGTGTTGTGATCTTGTTTGAACCATAAAATAGAGATCGTTTGATCTTAATCCTAGGCACAAAAAGAGAAGAACTAGGAAAGTTTAAGGATCAAAAGTGATGATGGGGATGAGATAAATGGAAGATGAATGATGTGGATGAATGAAACTCTTGAAGAACCTTGGGGGAGATGCTAAACTTTTTAGGGATTGAATTGATTTTATTTTGATTTAAGGATAGTTTGACTAAGTGTGTTAAGCCAAACAAGATGATAATGAACTTGTAAACCCTAGTAAGTTGTGTTATCCTAGAGAAAACTCGTACAAGAGGATGATTTGACTAAGTGTGTTAAGCCAAATAAAGTGATTTTGAAATTGTAAACCTTAGGAATTTGTGTTATCCTAGAGGTAAATTCACTCCAGAGGATTGATAATTTGATGAAGTATATTAATTCAAACAAGGTGATGTTGATTTTGCCTATAAGTTTAGCATGACTGATGTTTTCAAAGTTTTCAAGAGTTTGTTGGTGAGATGAGATTTGATTTTGATGGTCGAGAGATGGGTGAGAGTGATGATTTTGATCCTAGACTTGACCTAGACAAGACTCTTTCTTACAAGACCTCAGTATTGAAGAACATGCCATACTTCCTATGTGAGAAAAGAAAACTTTTGAAAAAGATTAGGATTTTGCTGATAATAAAACTCATACAAGTTGGGGTTGTTCTTTGAATTTTTCTTGTAGAAGTTGTAAACCAATCTTTCTCTAACTTCGAGAAGTCTTTCAAGATGCTCCACATGAGATTTTGGGCTAATATTTTTTAACCTTGGTTTTTGGATTTTGATTTTGCAGGAAATCATTTGAGAGAACACATGCGTGAGGTCCAATTGTCTTCATCTTTGCTTAATGAGTTCTTTTTACCAAGAACAATTTCTTGATTATGATTTCAAACTAAATATTTATGCCTCAATTCCTTTCCACAAGGTCCATTATATGAAAATAAAGGTTTCAAGAGCATAGTTTCCTAGGTTGACTTTAGTATGAGAAAATTATGATGTAAATCCAAACGCTTAGAAACCTCTAAGGATAGAATCCCTAGGGAAAGTAGCAACACTTAGATTCGGCCAAAGGTATTTTCCCCTCTAAAGGGTTTGAAATTTTGAGGATTTTGTGAATGTTTGTTTTCAATTGTTTTGAAACCCAAACAAAGTGTTTTTTATTCCAATCACATACACAATCCTAGGCTGAAAAGACAATATTTGTTCGGATTCCCACTTGGATGAATCCAATTGCTCATATTCAGTGTGGATGACTAAATTCTTGACCACACTTGCTCACCTCCATGACACACACTTCTCAAGTCAGCCAAGCATCAGTACCCATGAAGCTCCCATGGCATACTTTTCATCTCTACAATAGAACCGCATGTATATGTGGGGCAACTTCAAAAGACATGATATTTTGCACCAACAAATAGAAAAGGATTTTTGGCTTCTAAACAAAAGTTTGTAGTAAGGGCATCCAATTTAGGGGGTGCAATGATAAAATCCTTGTGAGAGATCTCCCAACCCTTAGAACAAGGGTTTTACGCATCATAAGGATACTAGGGGAGAGTTATCATGTGCTGCTTTTCAGTTTCCATGGATTTAATCCATGAAGACAAATTTATATAGCGGTTTGGAAGAGCTTGGCTTTAGCCCATTACCGCTTGAGTCGTTCCCTTGGGGTGAGTACTTTTTCCCACCAAGGCAGATCCTCTAAATTAAACAAAAGTGAGTGAACATATCTGTAGTTTGATCAATATTTGTTGAGAAACAAAGAGAGAACACATGCCATATGTTCCACTCACACTCGCAAGATTGATTCAATTTTAAAACATAATTCAAAATGTGAGGGAAATAGTTTATGAAAATTAATGTCACCAAAAAGATTTTTTTTTTCAAGATCATCGTGAGGCGTGAGAGAAGTGCATATGCCTTTTTAAATGAAATTAATTTGCAAAAAATATTACAAGACCTAAAAGCACATGTTCATTTTAAATCCCTCAAAGCAATAATGAATTATTTTTAAGCACCAAAGGAAGTGTGAGATTTTCCTTGTTCAATTGTTAATCCTTAAACCAAATCTAGTGAGTTTTTCCTAAAGTTAATTTTAAGCCCTTTGTAAAATTGAAAGCTTTTGTAGTGTTATTTTTAGAGCCCAAAATAAATTTAGTATTCCCCAAAGCATGAAAGATAACAAATTCTTTGAGATTGATAATTCTCTAAGAGTGTTAAGCAACACTAGAGTGTTTAAAACACTTCGTATAAGGTGAAAATGATGTCATAATGTAACCTTTCTCTTAATTTTCCTTCTTTCCTTAACTTGCAAAATTATTAAAACCAAAAGATATAAAGACAAAAAATAGGTTAATAGCTCAAAAAGTTGAAAACAAAAAGGCACATTTCAAAAAAAATCAAATTTGAAATTTTGACCATAACCCTGCAGAGCAATTAGCAAAGGCGGTATAGTTTAGAAACTCCAGCGGTGCAATATAGAACTGCTAATTTCTAAGAGTGGTGCTCTAAAATAGGACACAGAGCATTATTGTGGCACTATTTAGCCCAACAACATAGTTTGAAATTTAAAAACCCACGGCCGAGTTTGGAAATTTGAATTTTTAGGTGGGAAGACTCCGACAGCAGAGTTTGGAGTTTAGGAGCGGTTCATATTAGCGCCACTTGACTGATAGTAGTGTAGTTTGGCACCGCTAGAATGTGAGGAGTGTAGTTTCCTATGAGCTGCAAAAAAACACAAAAAAACACAAAATTTCTTCAAAAAATATGATTGAATCTTGAGATTCGCCCTCCTTCTAGAGCCAAAATGTGAACCCCAATCCTACACCTGCACAAACATGGAAAACAAACACATTATTAGATTGAAATGCAAGTTAAGACAAAGATTATTCATAAAATTAGATTGAAACATTAACATAGGAAGAAAATGAAGAACAATACAAATGAAAGTAAATGAATCCTATTTTAATGAACAAACTATCAATCCCATGGGAGAATTGGTGCCAATTATGTGTAGAAAGTTGCTATTTCCCAATTCTTTTGTAAGCTTTGATGATTTGATCCACTTGATGGTGAAGAAAAAATGTGATTCCTTGAGAAAACTCACAATAACCTAGCAATGGTGAAGGAAAATGCTCAAGAAATGATATGAAATTTATCTAATGTGAAGATAATAAATTTGCATTCAAATTGTGAATGATGAATGAGAGGAAGAGTCTCTCATTTATAGATTTCAAATTGGAAGAATGAGCAAGATTTGAGCAATGTGGGATCATTCAACATCCAATGGCCAAGTGCCACTTGTCAAGATGTGAATGGGTGAAGGTTGTGCACATTTTGATGAAAGTGCCAATAAATGATATTAGGTGGAATTTGAAATTAGTCAAATGACTTGTTGGAGAAGGAAGAAAATGGAATTATGGCCACTTGGCTCAAAGAAAAAGGACTTGTAAGGTGAAATAAATGTCTTGTTGGAAGGACTAAGTCCACTTGGATTTGAATTCAAATTTGAGGGAATATTCTCATTTTATGCCATGTTGAGAGAAAAGAGAGATTTAATGAATGAATTAAATCTATTTTCATGTGCAAGTGGTAAAAGCTAGAGGATGGGACATGATTTAAGATTAAACTAATCAAAGATTAATTAATTTAATGAGGAATTAGGAGATGTGACAATTTAGACTTAAATTTATGCATTGATTTAAATCAAATTGAGAGGAAGGGTTTAATTAAATAAATATTTTGATTTATTTAACTAAAGGGGACAATGTTAGATTAAATTAAATAAGGTTTTAATTTATTCAATTTAATAAGAGAACTTTAGAATTTCATTTTAAATAAAATGAATTATTTAATTAAACAAAGACTTAGGGTTAATTAAATTAAATTGATTAATTTAATCAACAGAAGAGAAAGACCTAATTAAATAAATAATGATTTATTAATTAAGAGATGAAAAGTGATGATAAGTTGAGAGTATGATTTAGGATGAAATGATGTTAGTAATCAGGATCAAGTGTGTCGGTCAATTTTCCATGTCTAGACTTACAAATGTTATAACAAAAGGATGCACAATATTGTAGAAAGTATCAATGTCAAGATTAAGAGGATATACAACATGTAGAACTTGATATAGATAACTTTGAACATGAATTAGAATGTGAAGGAGAAATTTTTTATGAAGAGCTAGAAGAAGAGAATGAAAAATCTCCTACAAAATATGTACAAAAGGATCACTCTGCAGATCAAATAATTCGCAATAAAAATGAAGTTTATTAGACAAGGAGAAGACCTGTAAAGAACAAGGAACAAGTATTTTTTTCTCTCTTGTATCATATTGAACCTAAAAACTATGCTAAGGCTAGCAAGGATGAGAGTTGGATAAAATCCATGGAAGAAGAGTTGAATCAAATTAAGAACAAAACATGATGATTAGTTCCTAGACCCCCAAGAAAAAATGTGATAGGTACTAAATGGGTGTTTAGAAACAAGCTAAATGAAGAGGGAGTTGTAGTAAGGAATAAATCAAGGTTGGTGTGAAAGGGGTATGCATAAGTTGAAGGCATAGACTTTGAAGAAACATTTACACCTATTGCAAGATTAGAAGTCATAAGAATGTTTCTTGCATTTTTAGTTTATAATGGATTTAAAGTCTATCAAATGGATGGAAAATTTTCTTTTCTGAATAGGAACCTTGAAGAAGAAGGACTCTACATAGAAAAACTAGAAAATTTTCAATTATCAAAAGATGATAATTATGTCTGCAGACTGAAGAAAGCATTGTATGGTCTAAAAAAATCACCAAGGGCATGATATTCAAGATTAGAATAGTATCTACAACAATAAGGATTCAAGAAATGATGTGTAGACAACAATTTTTACTTCAAATTTGAAGGTGAGCACATGATTATAGTTGATCTATGTGTGGATGACATCATATTTGGTGGTAACAATGACAAAATGTGTAAAAATTTTGTAGGTCAAATGCAAGATGAATTTCAAATGTCAATGCTTTTAGAGTTATCATTTTTTCTTGGTCTACAAATGGCACAAGTTGATGATGGGGTATTTATATCTCAAACCAAGTATGCTAAGGAAATTTTTAAAAAGTTTGGAATGGAAGATAGAAAACTAGTTAGTACCCCCATGATAATTGGATGTAAATTGAGCGCATAAAATGAGTCCTAGGATGCAAATTAGATAATGTATAAGGGTATGTGCAGGATCATGATGGGCCAAAAAGTGGCGATATGTAAGTGATATGATGGCCCATATGGCTGGCAACTTTTTTTTACCTAAAATCGATGAAACAAAAAGGGTTTTTAAAGGAGATTCTCAGATTTTCACCAATATAAATAATTCTTTACTTTGAATTTAATAAATAATTATTATTCATTTTCTATTTGAATTATGACTAAAATCTTGATTGATAGTTTGATTGAAAAACATCTATAGCTTTCAAACAATATCACATTTTTTGAATCTGAAACATGTGTCAAATTATGTGCTTCACATACTGTATGATTAAAATATAAAAATTGAATTTCATGAAGTTTTGACTAAGTTAAGGTGGTCAGACATACGAGTTTTAATATTTTTTAGAATTTGTAAAAAAAAAATTATAATTAATTATTTACTTGGAAACAAATTACAAAAAAATATGCATCACATCGGGACATGAGTCCTCTACTTATATATAAAATATTATAAAAAATAATTATCATTTTATTGTGGTTAGGGTGGTCAGATAGACACCTACTTCTTTTTTCCCTAAAATTTAAGTACTACTGCATTGAAATTTCAAATTTTCACCAAATAGATTTTTTTTTTAAAATAAACCTAGTATTTTAGAAACTACATTCAATTCGCTACAATTTCTATTCTTACATATTTTTGAAATAATATAGATAACTTATTCAAATTTTTACGTAAAGTTGCCTAACTTTGATTTTCTAAATTTTCTTCGCCACTTAAGGGCCTATTTTTTCCATGATGATCCTACACATACCCATAGGTCTATGATTGGAAGCTTGTTTTACTTAACTGCATCAAGGCAAGATATTATGCAAGCAATGTGTATGGTTGCTAGGTTTCAAGCTGCTCCCAAAGAGTCTCATGTCAACTTTGTAAAAAGAATTTTTAGATATATCAAAAGCATTGTTGAATAAGGACCATGGTATCCCAAGAGCAAGGATTTCACTCTAACAACATATACAGTTTCTGATTGGGTTAGAAATGAAAATAATAGAAGAAGAACTAGTGGTGGAGTATTCTTTTTGGAGAACAAATTTGCTTTTTAGATAAGCAAAAGGAAAGAATCAACCACTCTTTCAACAACAAAAGTTGAATATGTAGCAACTACAACATGTACTCAAGTATTATGGATAAAGCAGAAACTCAAAGACATCAAAGTTGAGTATAAAGAGCCTATCTCTATTCTTTATGATAATTCAAGTGCAATCAACATCTCAAATAATCCAGTAATGAATTCTAGAAAAAAGCACATATCAATCAAGTATCTAGCTTCATCAGAGAAGGTAGAAGATCAAGAAGTCACCATGGAATATCTGCTTACCAAAGATCAGGTAGTAGACATATTCAACAAGCCTCTTCCCAAGGAACAATTTGAATATCTAAGGTAGAAACTAGGAGTTATTTCTCCCACATCATATCACTAAATTCTAGTGATAGGGCACTAGGGGGCTTCATAGATCTATTTCATTCATCCCTAGAAATAAAGAGAGAAATCAAGTTAGGTAAATCTGGTTTTAAAAATTTCTAATGACTTGATGGTTGTAGATTCTTGAAAATATTCTTTCTCTTTCAATTTCTTGTCAAAGGGGGAGAATATCCAACAGAGGATGCTCATGTAATTGTGAAAGGGGGAGAAAATCAATAAAATGCTCATCGTCTAAGGGGGAGGTGTTATGTATATGCACTCATATGGTTTTGATTAACTAGTACAAAGTAGTTCAATTGATTGGTACAATGTTGGTTCAACTAGTACATAGCATAAATTGAAACATCTAGAATTATGATATTGCTATCAGGATTCAACCGTGTAGTTTTCGAGTCAAACTCATTGACCCATGATTCATGAGTAGTGGTTCACAAGAACCCATCTCTCATGATAATGAATGGTCCACTTAGCACTCATTGCATCTAGGTGATGCTCATAGAGGTGAAGCATTGGTCCATTCCGGGAGGTCACCCATCCCAGTACTGCTCCAGCTCAAGCGCGCTTAACCACAAAGTTTCCCCCAAGGTTAAGCCCACTTAGCTTGCTACCCCATTTGCAAAACCTTCAGAAAGTGTTATTCCTTATGAACCATTCATCATAGAGCCCCTTTAGCTCATCAATTGATAAGTAGGAGGTTTCTTCCACAGCATGTCAAATTATGATATTGCTATCAGGATTCAACCTTGTAGTTTTTGAGTCAAACTCATTGACCCATGATTCATGAGTAGTCGTTCACAAGAGGGTATAAGGGTTGAGGGTTGAGGGTTGAGGGTTGAGGGATTAAGAGGGTAGAGGGGATGAGGGATTAGGGTTTAAGGTTTAAGGTTTGTGGGTTGAGGGTTGAGGGATTAAGAGGGTATAGGGGTTGAGGGATTAGGGTTTAAGGGTTGAGGGTTGAGGGTTGAGGGATTAAGAGGTTATAGGTGTTGAGGGTTGAGGGTTGAGGGTTGAGGGTTGAAGTATTAAGAGGGTATAGGGGTTGAGGGATTAGGGTTTAAGGTTTGAGGGTTGAGGGTTGAGGGATTAAGAGGGTATTAGGGTTAAGGGATTAGGGTTTAAGGGTTGAGGATTGAGGTATTAAGAGGGTATAGGGGTTTATTGATTAGGGTTTAAGGGTTGAGGGTTGAGGGATTAAGAGGGTATAGGGTTTGAGGGATTAGGGTTTAAGGGTTTAGGGTTGAGGGTTGAGAGATTAAGAGGGTATAGGAGTTAAGGGATTAAGGTTTAAGGGTTGAGGGTTGAGGGTTGAGGGTTGAGGGTTGAGGGATTAAGAGGTTATATGTGTTGATGGATTAGGGCTTTATGGGTGAGGGTTGAGACTCTCCCTCCTACCCCCTCTCTCTGGTCTCTCTCTCTCTCTCACTCCTATCTCTCTCCCCTATATCCTTAACCCTTAACCCTTAAACCCTTAACTCTTAACCCTCTACCCTTTATCTCTCTCCCACTCCCTCTCTCTCAAATATCTCCCTCCTACCCCCTCTCTCTCTCTTAAGTCTCTCTCTCATTGTTCAATCACTCCCACTCTCCCTTTCTCCCATTGTCCCTCTCCCTCCGTCTCTCCCTCTCCCTCTCTCTTTCTCCCTCTCCCTCTCTTAACCCTCTACCTTCTATCTCTCTCCCACTCCCTCTCTCTCTCTCTCTCTCTCAGATCTCTTCCTCCTACCCGCTCTCCCTCTCTTAGGTCTCTCTCTCATTATTCAATAAATCCCATTCTCACTTTCTCCCACTCTCCCTCTCCCAACCTCTCTCCCTCTCTCTCCCTCTTTCTCCCCCTCTCGCTATCTCCTGCTCTCCCTCTCCCTCCCACTTTCCCTCTCTCCCACTCTCTCTTTCTCCCACTCTCTCCAACTCTCTCTTTCTCCCCCTCTCTCCCTCCCTCTCTATCTCCATCTCTCCCACTCTCTCTTTCTCCAACTCTCCCTCTCCCTCACTTTCTCCCTCTCTCTCCCTCTTTCTCCCTCTCCCTCTCTCTCTCCCTCTCCCCCATTCTCTCTCACTCCTATCTCTCTCCCCTCTATCCTTAACCCTTAACCCATTAAACCCTTAAACCTTAAACCCTTAACCCTTAACCCTTAACCCTTTAAACCCTTAACCCTTAAAACCTTAACTCTTAACCCTCTACCCTCTATCTCTCTCCCACTCTCCCCTCTATCCTTAACCCTTAACCCTTTAAACCCTTAACGCTTAAACCCTTAACTCATAACCATCTACCTTCTATCTCTCTTTCACTCCCTCTCTCTCTCCCCTCTATCCTTAACCCTTAACCCTTTAAACCCTTAACCTTTAAACCCTTAACCCTTGACCCTTTAAACCCTTAACCCTTAACTCTTAACCCTCTAACCTGTATCTCTCTCCCACTCCCTCTCTCTCCCCTCTATCCTTTTCAAATAACCCTTTAAACCCTTAACCCTTAAACCCTTAACTCTTAAACCTCTACCCTCTATCTCTCTCCTCCCTCTCTCTCTCCCTCTATCCTTAACCCTTAAGCCTTTAACCCTTAACCCCTTAAACCCTTAACCCTTAACCCTTTAAAGCAGTTAACCCTTAAACCCTTAACTCTTAACCCTCTACCTCTATCTCTCTCCCAATCCCTCTCTCTCTCCCCTCTATCCTTAATCTTAACCCTTTAAACCCTTACCCTTAAACCTTAACCCTTTAAACCCTTAACCCTTAAACTCTTAACTCTTAACCCTCTACCCTCTCCTCTCTCCCACTCTCCCTCTCCCTCCCACTCTCCCTCTCTCCCACTCTCCCACTCTCTCCCACTCTCTCTTTCTCTCACTCCCCCCCTCTCCCACTCTCCCACTCTCTCCCACTCTCTCTTTCTCCCACTCTCCCCATCTCTCCCTCCCTTTCTATCTCCATCTCTCCCACTATCTCTTTCTCCCACTTTCCCTCTCCCTCCCTCTCTCCCTCTCACTCCCTCTTTATCTACCTCTCTCCCCTCTAACTCTTAAGCCTCTACCCTCTATCTCTCTCCCACTCTCCCTCTCTCCCACTCTCTCACTCTCTCCCACTCTTTCTTTCTCCTAATCTACCCCTCTCCCACTCTCTCCCACTCTCTCTTTCTCCCACTCTCCCCATCTCTCCCTCCCTCTACCTCTCTCTCCCTCTCTCTCCCTCTAAATCTTAACCCTCTACCCTCTATCTCACTCTACTATAAGGGTACAGGGGAGAGATATATAATTAGGGTAGAGGGTATAGACAAAGAGGGAGAAAATAAATCTATTAAAAAAACCATATTTCATATAACGCCAATGCATTTTGAAGAAGTAGAGATATGGTCATTTTGGCAAGAAATAACGTGCTCGTGTTATAATGCAAGTGTGTTTTGTCTTCCACTAAAAATGGTAAAAAAAATCAATATACCTATGATCTCAAGACCCACATTCTGTATATTCTCCTATTTGTGCACGTGCTACAACAAAACGACACTTTCTGATGATGTTGTGAAGTGTGCCTGCATGTTTTTCTCATTCCACCACCTTTTTCATGATCTTTCCACCACCTTTGCATGAAATATAAGAGTTTTCAAATTGGAAGTCAGATAATATCAATTCAAGTCTGAGTTCCATTCAAAAGTGATATACAATTGAAGTTTAGAGGGGAACAAGCTTTTGAAAAAGTCAAAATGTTGAGGAGTTTGAAGAAAGAAGAATCAAAGGCTACATAATTGGGTTGAAATTCTCCATTTGAAGCTTTGTTTTTTTAGGTATGTGAAGTCTTTATGAATTTTATTTCATTCTATTATGGCTTGCTTTCATTTTTTTTATTTTGCATATTCCATGTTGATCATTGTTTGTTTGTCATTATAACCTTGCGTTGTCAATGCACATTTTAAACTACACAAATATACGCTTGCCAATAACATTTTAAAACTTGATGCAGAGCATCTACCAAGATCCAAAAATCATCAAGGGTACTTCTGACCCTAAATTAAATTGAAGAAGATCAACCAACAAACTCAGTCATATTTTCATCAAAATCCTTCAATTTCACTTGATTTCATATTTCCAAAAAACATTAAAACTTGGCTTCAACTCTTTGTGAGACTCAAAAATAGATTAACCATCATAAAATTGATTGTAACATAGCATAAACCTAATTAGAAACTCAGAACCATTCAATTCGTTCATGATTCACTAATTCACTCTTCAATGTAACTTACATGGCAAAATAACAACAAATCATGGAAGGTAACTACCAACCTTTATTCATAAATCCAGGACACTATAATCAGCATGTTAATGATTGAAATAAACCAAATACACCTTCACAAAGCACTAATCCATCAGGCTCTTTAATTCTTGCAGTCATAACATAATTTTGCACAAGGAGACAACTTATGTATTTCTTTAGAGTACAACAACCAAACGATGGATTATTGTTTTCCCCTGCACAAAACAACATGCACACACCTTACATAGCCCAAAACTAACCTACTCCACTGAACTACAAATCCTAGATCGTGGAGTAGTCATAATGAACCTTCTTAGACTCTCAAACCCCCTAGTGCACCAAAACCACATCTCTTTGAGGAATTTTGTTATTTAACAATTGACTTACCTTGTGTATTGATGCAATCAAGGGAGGTCCTATAACACAACTCAACACAAAATCAACCAACAATTCATAATTAACAATTTATATAATTCTTTAGTTTCACCAATTCAATAGTCATCCTTGTAACATAGCTAACTCACTCAATCAAGTATATATTTTAGAGAAGGTCTTCTCAAACCAAGACTTGACCCTTCTCAAATTCCCAACAAGGCACACAATAACAAATCAACAATCCACAATAGGCTTCTTTGTTACAACTTCATCAAAACTGGATTTATACACCAACTAGGCCTCAAATTAGGCCTCTTTTACAAAGGAAATTATCTTCAATCCTTTTCCAAAACACCAAACTCAATAGGGAAGTAGTCTATATGTTATCAAACCAAGGATTCCACCATTTTTTTCATAAAATCACTCACCAAAGTGCCAAATCACAAAACCCTCCTTTTTACCCAAGAAACTAGGGGTTTATTGAAAAACACTCATCCAACCCTCACACAATCTTATGAATACTTCAAACAGGTCAAAAATGGCCTGCCAAAACTCAATTCAACAAGAAACCACACTAACCCAACACAAAACACACTTTAGCATATCAAAACCACTCGAATTCTCATGGAAAACTCAAAATTTCACTTTAGGGCTTCATGCCCAACACCCTTTTAGACCTCCCCTACACACAAACAACATTCCCTTTCCTATTTAATGATGATGCAAACCCATTCCACCAATTATAATAATCACAGTGAGTGGAATGGTCCAATTTACATAATTGAGACCTTCAAAACCCTTTAATCAGGGCACACAGACCTACAGCAAGAGATTCAATCCAAACTACCAACAGAATTGGACTTAAAGTCTAAAATAAAATGAAAAACATTGTTAACACATGCCCCAAAGTGATTCAAGAAGATTTATATTCAAAACCTATCTGTACGGTCTGAACCAAGGGGCAAAAGACAAAGAAATACAGAAAATCTAAAAAATGGCAAATTTTCAGTTCAATCTTCCTTCAAATCTTCTAAATTAATCTTTGCATCAATTTTCTCTAGCATATATATGCTTTTTCCCACAAAACTAACTTTCCTAATGCCTTCAAGTGACATTTAAAATGGTATGACCATTTTCCTTCCTAAAAATTTTCTTTTTACAACTTTACAATTTTGCCCTTTTGCACAATTGGCAACTTACCAATGTTTTTTGCAATTTTGAAATATAAACCTTCTAAACACCTAGGAAACATAAAAAATGACTCATTACAATGGAAAATGGTATTATTGACCTTATTTAATGCAAAAATTCCAAAATCCTAAAGCCTAGACAACAACTTCTTGAATTGACAATTTTCATTCAATGGTGCTCCTGCACCATGTATGCTTCCACATTTTGTATACATATATATGACATAAGTTGAAATTTTTTATGCTTGTCCATGCTTCCATTTTGAGCCTATCTTGAAATCATGGCATGCCACATTATCACATTCCTTTAAGGCATTCTGTATTGAAAAAAATCATGTGACCTTTCTCTATGCTAGGTTAACTCTTGTACAGGATGATTGTAACTATTCTTTATGAAGCCTTGAATGAAACATATTTTGATTAACTTGAATGGATACATTTTTGAGGAACTAATATTCATCTCATTACAATGCTACAGGTAAAACTATCTGCCATGTCAAAGAAATGAACAAAGAAGAAAGTAACAAATAAAGAGAACGAAACATTCAAAGAAAAGGAGAGATTTTGGGTGGTGGCATATCGTGAAAAGAAGAAATTGGAAATGATTGATGAAAACAAGCCAACTGAAGAGGAAACTCAACCATCAAAAAGAGAAAAGGAATTGGCAGCACAAAAGAAACGAATGAGAAATCATCGTGGTAAGAAAAATTCAGATAACATAGTTGGAGACACACACTCTATGTCAAGTGAATATGAAGGGACACCATTAAACACAAGCTAATATGGAGGGACACCATCTACCTCAAGTGAATATGGAGGGACACCATCTATCACAAGTGAATATTTTTGGACACCATCCAATGCATCTCAAGTTGAGAGTACATTATCACTTAGATTTGATGAAGAAGGTATGCCATCATCCCCATGTGAACCTCAAGGTATGTCTTCTTCTCCACCCTCGATCGAAGGTACGCAATCTAGCCCACCTCAATTAAATATTGATGAAATTCCTAATGTTGAGATGTATGTACCTAGGAGAACACCACCTATAATTTTGTGGAGAAATCCAAAGTATTTGATTTATATTGATGATGAGATTTTGCAGCACATGGTAGGTAAGATTTCAACACACACTTGTAGAAGATATGCTGATAAGATTTGGAAATTCTTCTTTGAAAGAGTAAATGAGACTACAAGATTTCAACTATTTGTTTAAATGATGCGGGGTGTAAAGTATAGGAACATCATGAAGACTCTTGGGTTGAGAACATCGAATGCATCGAGTGAAGACACTATTGTGAAGAATCTAATGGATGCTTATGAGAGTGTGGGTAAGACCTCATGCTCAAAGGATAGTAATGTCACACGATGTGTCATGACATCAAATTTGGTAAGCTATCAAACAAAGAGAGCTTGTCTCATTAGAAAGACGAGTGAACAAATGGGAATTAGTAGAAAAACTTTCTCAAGAGCCATTCAAAGGCGGCAAAGAATTGAGGGCACCGATTCAAATGAAATATGGGTTTTCTCGGGGAGATTGCCAGAAAAAGATAAATAAGTTGTTGAAGCCTTGAGAACACTAATTGAAGAGTATTGTAAGAATAACACAAGGCCATCTCCAAATCAAAGGGATGTGGTAAGAAGGAGAATCGGTAGTTGAAACTATGAGCCACATCCAAAGCATTTTTGGATATAACTCAAACCTAATTTTTTCATAAATTTCAAAATGATTATCCTCAAATTAGTATTTCTCAAAGATTTTTTGAAATGATTAAACCTTTTTATGTCACTTGAGATAAATCACACATGCACTACTTGTTTTTGTAGACTACATATTGAACTCTCTAACCATTATGATGTTTATCGTTCTATATGTTTAGATTTGCATACTAATGTTGTTTTGCAAGATTGTTGCATGGAAGCCCCACCAAAATCTTCAAGAGAGTTCTTATCAAAAAAATTATGTGAAATAGAGGAAGGCCAGATATTCTACATGGTAGCATGCTTGGATGGTTCATGCAAGCATTGTGGTGGCTTGCAATGTATGCCAGTATGTCAACATATGGAAAGCACAAATGAGGTGGGACAAAAACTAGTAGAGTTTGAGAAGTACTAAACAGTGGCATATGCTACAAAAGACATGGGTCTCAAGAAAAAAGGTGTGATTTGGTTATTCAGAATATTCTAGTGTATTAGTTTATGTCCATATTTTGTGACAATATACTATTTGAGTATGCAATGCATACCCATAGAGCCCGATGGTTGGACACATAATTCAATCTATACAAGGACACCTTTCCAGTTGGCAGTATAGTATTAGTTGTTGAATTTATGGAGAACTACACTCTACAACCACAGAGGGAGGTATAGTCACAATATTACAACTCCACACAGGTTTTGATATTTGTGCACATAGCATTCATTCATGCATCTGATAGTACAGAGGACCAAAGGAAGGTATTGAGGGAGTACCACTTTTACATTAGTGATGATCACACACATTCTCCAGAGTTCATGCAAGGTTGCTTCTAGATGTTTTACAGTGTTTTGGCTTAGAGGGGCATAGCATATGGTCGGAATATAATATGGTTGGATAAATATGCAACACAATTCAAGAACTCACACATGTTCTACTAGTTGTGCAGGATGCATGTCATTACAGGTTTTCAGCATATGTGGAACTTTTGTGAGCCCGAGTATGGAAAGGGGGAGCATAACGATGCAAGAGCATGCATGAAAAGAGAATTAGCATGAGAAGAGTTAAAGTATAAAGATAGTGCAAATTTGATAGATGCAAGATCAATCGTCGAGTGGTGTAATGCTTCATTGGGTCCAGGTAATGAAGGTACATCTTCAGTTCATAGATTTTTTTGGTTGATGGATTATACTAACATTGCACCATGTGAGGATTGTTGTACACTAACATGATCAAGTGAGCTAGACTATTTCATTAGCTCAAATGCAGGTCCATGGAGTATCAATACACGAAAGATGGCATGCTTTTGTTCTTCATGTACAATGCAAGCCAGGAATGATTGTGAGTTAGAGGAGTGGGTTGACAAATGGTTGACAAGTTATCATAGCCCACTTCACACGTATCATCCTCTGAAGAAATTGGAACTAACACAGATGGAATCATCGGTCGACTTTGACCACATATCAGATCTACTTCAACTAGGTAATATATCTACTTTCTTAGTTGTTGAAATTCCATATCATTATCTTAATTTGTAGTGTATTCATAATGTTGACTAATTTCAAGAGATTTGCTACACATATCAATGTAGGGCATATTTATGCAGTTATTCTAGATGAAGACAATAAAGAGGGAATGGACTATTGATTGTGTCATTGTGTTGAGGCCAAAAATAAATTGGAGGCCCCAGTTATAGATGGATAAAGCATCGAATACCCTACAAGCTCAGTTGTGGTTACTGGAATGTGGCTTAGAAGGTACCCACATTCGAGTGTTAAACATTGGCTATTTCAGGACTTTGACACGCATCATAAGATTCTTCATTACTCAAACCTTATCATGGCATCCAATGTTCATTTGACCAAATATGGGGGTATACCTTTGAACAAGACCTTGTGGAAGGTCTATGAGTCTAACCATGAGGATATACTTGACACAATAAAGAGTACAACAGACCTGGATGGTTTGTTGGATTAATTTGTAAGTATATACACATTGGTTCTTATTAATTTATACTTGTATGCATATTAATTTATTTGATGGCAATGCTATCATCTTCTTTTACTTTTCCTATTTGTAAGTAACCTACTAGAAATTGATTGGTGTCCCCTTGCAGAAAATGCAGATTTATGAGCCATCCAAGAGAATGTCAACCAGAAAAGCAATGCAACATCCTTATTTTGATGATCTTGACAAATATCAATCATGATTTTAAGCCATTACAAAAGTGTGTGCAAAGCTTGGTGGGGGAATTTCAAGTTATTCATTTGAATTTAACCTTATCATGAGTAGCTATGATGTAGACATTATAAGAGCATCTCAAATTTTAACTTACTCTATTCATAAGAGGTGTTGTGTGCAATAGGTACTGTTATCATATTTTCACCCACAGGCTCAATCAGGTAGAGCCCATTGATATTTAAAGAATATGGTACATTTTATTAACTTTCCTTTATTACATTCAAATGTATAAATGAAATAATCCAGAGAACATTACAATTACAAATCACTGCATTCATTCACATGCATGTAACAGAAGAAAGATTCTGATCTTTTCATAAAAGAGTAATATTTATTAAATGTATAAATGTTCATTGACTCACACAAGCCGTGAGTTTAAATTTTGTCTATTCAATGAAGAACAAGATAAAAATATACATGAATACGTAAGAAAAATAATGAATGTGCATAGAAAGAAGGTAACCAGCCATTGCCTATGAATGATTGGTTTTTTGGTGTCAACTTCTCTTGTTGTTGTCCTAAGCCTCATGTGTCCCTTCTATCTCCTTTCCGCTCCTAGTCCTGCATATGAAATTAGCAATGGTGTTAGAGTATCCTTTAAGCAATGACTGATTACAAACATTACATACACATTCACCCCTATCCATGTATACACTGATCATAATCTCCATTAAGTAAACTAAGTCCACATTTTAGGTGTCTCAGAAAACCATTGGAGTCAACAAACACACCTAAAATATACATGTTTTTTCTAACTTGTTTGCTTCATGTTCAGACTCAGAAAACTAATGTTGTTGATTTTTTTCATCAAGTTACAACATGTGGGTTAAAACGAGGCTCCCACAAGGGTTGAGCTCGACATGCTAAATTATCAGTTAATGAGCTCATTCGAGCTTATTTAAGAGGGAAATACAATCTTGAAAGGAATCCTATTAACATGACCATGGAGTGATAGTGAATAGGCATACATATTGAAGTTCATAAAGTATTTCTTCAAAGAGCAGCTATAGGAACAGTGGTTCCATCAACTTATGAGGACAGTCATTTCATAAAATTATCAAAGATGTTATGTTATGAGGCAATAAGGATGATAGTGCAATACAAGCTATGTGAACAGTTCAATGGAGAAAATGTAATTTTAAAAGACAATCTTGCTAAATTTATTCAAGAATGCAACAAAAATGAGCAGATTTTATCAAGAACAATCATGTTCTAAAGATTAAAGGCAACAATTATTATGAGTTCTATGCATAGTTATGAGAAATGAGAATTTGAAGCCTTGATTTTCATCATTCAAAACTTGTCATCAAATAACCTAAAAAATGCTTCTACAGAAATGAAAACAGTAAGATTTTATTTTGTATACAAAATAAGTATCAATATTCATGCTACGGGAAGGAAAAGTGGGAATCCCTCTATTGCAGGTTCGAGTTTTCGAAGCACAGATTCAAGGTTCCAGAATGCCTAAAAGAGATGTTATCTCATTGAATACAATGATTTCAAAAATTAAAAAAGTAATTTTTGCAAGGATTCTCTCAAAATCTTTGAATTAATGAGACACTTTGGAACGTATCCTGACATTGTAAGTTTTTCTTGTGTTAATTTTTGCATGCAGCCATGAAGGTTTATAGAATGAGGGTTGTGCATACTTTAATCACATGATGAACCTTATTGCATCACACCTACATTTGATCATTATGATCTTTTTCATAGCAAAAGAGATTATATCACTGTTGGTCGCAAATACATGGCATCTCAAGCAAAACATGAAGTTTTCTTTGTGCAAAGAATCAACAAGAAAAGATATAGCCACGGCCTGTCATATTAAGAAATTTTTCTTTCAACTTTTTCTAGAGAAGAAAAAATATAGAAAGAAGAGAGGGATTTTCATCACAAACCCACAAGGAAAATTAATTGCAAGAATATGGTCGACTACAGGAAAGCAATATTTTCCAACTATCTATGATGATAGAGCAAGTGAAAGTGAGTATTTATAAAGAATACCTAGAAAGAGAAAGCCATGGCCTGAAGGAGTTCTTCAACAGATACAATAAATAAGCAATAAATGAAGATACATCTGTAATTTGTGGAAGGAGCCACAACCATGAAGCCCCATATTAGAATGAAATAGAAGGTTTTCATTCAAATTTACTTTCACAAAAATGCTTACCAGTATATTTATCTAAGGAAAAAAACAACTGAAGATTCTAGTCGAATGTTTCCAGAGCTCAAAATCAATAGTGAAAATCGTTCCCCAAAATTCCAAACCCTTATTATTGGCGGCGCTCTCTTTTGAAGTAGCAAATGAAATAAAAATGAAGTTTACATTCATTTTAGGGTTTGAGAAACCCAAAAGGCACGATGGGAGGAGGTATTTTTGTGTCTTAAAGTTTTATTTTAAAACTTCATGTGTGGCATTTCCATACGATTTATATTTCTTTTAACATTTCCAAAGACTTAGTCCTTAAGCTTTGGTGTTGGGTTTTTATTTATTTTGCATTTGAGGCAAAATGTATAACTTTATTTAAGTGAAAAAAATATAGTCACTTTAAATAAAGGATATTTATAGATGCCAAAATCTTTATTTTTACATTTAAAATTCATATTGTAAATCATTTATTTAAAGTGATGATTATAAATCACTTTTCAATAAATGATATTTGAAATGTAAAAATAGAGATCTTTCATGGTAATTTTCAAAGGAGATAGTCAAAATGAGCTATAAAGAAGTTTTAAAGCTTTTACTTAAATCTCGGAGGAGATATGCTTGATTTGAGCTACATGAGAAGAAATAGGGGGCATGTGCTCATAGGGACAAGTCATGGAGAGAATATGGGGAGGTTGATGCAATTCACCAACATTTGGAGTGATTTTAGGCATGTTGACTTAGTTTGGAGCTTTTTGGAGTCTTTTTAATGTGTCATCATGTTGGACATATGCAAATTGGACTTTTCCACCTATTTGGAGCCTTTTGGGATGAGATTCAATTGCTATTTTTTAGGCTTTTTGAAGGCTTACAGGTTCAAGAGTTTCTAGATCCTATTTTGATGGATCTTGTTGGGAGTTGAGTGATCTAGTCACTTATGTGACTTCATTGTAATCAATTTTGACGGGTTTTTTTTTTGTGACTCATTTTGGAGTCCTTGGAAAAATACTATGTTTTGTAACTCTTTTTTATAGATTTGTACTTAGTTGTGCTTTGCCTTTCAATCAATAAAAATCAAAGCTATTTTGCCTTCTCAGTACTGGTTATTGTGCAATAATATGAAATTATTGATGTTTCCTTGTGATGACAATGTTTATCCTTGGTTTTATCTAGTTTCTCATTGCCTTTTTGCAGAAGTACATGTTTGTGCAGGTCATAGTTTGTGTTCTACTAGTTCTATGCAAGATTCAACTATGAAATCAAGCATTTGAGCCTCTAAAAGATCATTTGTTTTTCCTCTTGAGTTTTTCCATAAAACTTCAAAGCCCTTCTATTAAATACTTATGCAAGACATGTCAAAACTAGGTTGTGCATACTGTAGTGATTTTTATTGATCATATTGTGTGTTAAAATAGTTGTTCAGATCTTCAATATTTGGTGCATCACCCTAGGTTTTAGTTCTCATTTTTATGCATTCCTTATCCCTTTCCCTCCATAAAAGATCATTAGTTTTAGGTGAGTAGCGAAAGGATGCCAACCTTCTCTAGAGGTTGATATCTAATTACAAGTAACCCACAGCTTCAGAGGTCTTCTCGTGTTACACTGAAATATCAAATTTCAAGTTCAATAGAGTGCAATTTCAGTAGTTAACAGTTTTGGCACGCTCAGTGGGACTGTCGAATAGACAGTTTGGAAATTACATGTTTATTACTAGTTTTTGATATGCAACTAGTAAGTTTTAGGCCTTTTAGAGGTTAAATTCAACATATCATGGGGACTCTATGTACCAATGCATCATTTATAAATTTAAAATATTGAGAAGTCTGGTGTTTTCTCAATAATATCAGCCTTGGGAGGCAACTTGAACAACACCATGGTGACTCCAACCTCATAACAACTAGTTTCAGTAGTTTAGTTATCTGCAATTAATAAGGTTTGATGCTTAGGCTTGTTATGTTTCATGTCTTATCTCTGCAGTGTCTAGTTATCAACAATTTATTGGTTTTCCACCTCCATTCCATGAGAGTCATACAAATATATCCTCTCATCAACCATATTATATAGAACAACCTATTTTTTTTATGTGAAATGAACCTCTAACAAGATATTACCAGTATTTTCATCATGTTTCTCGCCCTCCCACTCCAGCTCAACCTTTGTATCATCCAATATATGATCAAAATCAATCTTGAGAGGAGGTTATTAATGCCAATCAGCATGTCTATTCACATAAACAGCCTCAAGAAAACCCTTATCAGATTGTATTAGTTTTGGTCGAGCAGTTTGATCATATGTTGTGGGATTTGAGCCAAAATCTTGATTGTATGAAGATTGATGATATTAGTAAAGTGTTCTCTCACATGAATAGATGCTGGTAGATATCAAGAAGCAGAAAAAAAACATTATGCGGTAGCAAGAAATGGTTGAGCAAGCCTAATTTTATGATCAAGAGAGAGTGGAAAAAAGAATCCAATTCAAAGAGGTCCTTGAATGGGAGATAGCTGCAAAGAAAGGGAAAATGAATTTGTTGTCTGCTCGGGTACAGAGTAGTCAAGCTTATTCAGATTATCAACACCAACTAATAAAGGAATTTTGAAAGAGGCAGCTTGAAGGGAGCTTTAAAAAGTAGAGAGTTGTTGCAGAAGAAGAGCAGCCCACTGACCTACATAGCTCACTCAATATGAAGGAGAATAGAACTCCAAATTTATTGCATTTAGCTATGGATCATTATCGGTCAACACAAAGAAAATCTCTTCAAGATGGTGAAACTAAGCCCATAGGACAAAAGGATGAGAAGGTGAAATTAACTAATGATGAAGTGCATCCTACAACTTTGAATGAGGAGTTTCCTTCATTCATTCAACATGATGAAATTCAACTTGATAGCATTGCCCAACATTTTGATTTGTGATATTTTTGAACATATTATAGAAAAGAAGCTAATGTTGAGCTTTATGAAGAGATATGCATGGATATAATTGAAATTTTTTGTTCAAAGTTGGATGAAAAAGAATTAGAAGTTGACAATCATGGTAAGTTGGAACAAGTTCACAAGCTTCATGGTAAGATGGAACAACAAGTTCACAAGCTTGATGAGATGATGAAATAGCAAGAAGAGCCTCATGAACTTGATTTACAAGATCATAACTAGTTGGAGGAGCTTCCTTTCTATTGTGCAAAGGAGCTTGGGACTACTAAACCAGTTAAAATTTTGTCTTCTTTCGTTGAGGCTACATCATTACTTGAATTTTTTCCTTCTTTCGTTGAAGAAAAAACAATGATTTGGAGTGTCATTCTTTTTGTCTAGTAATAATGAGAATTATAGGCAACTTCCTTTCTGGTGTATAAAATAGAATGAGGTTGATGTATTGATTGAAAGTGTGTTGGAGGAAGCCATTTCATTGTTCTCCATTGAAGGAATGAATGTTCATTTGGGAAATCATGAGCATACTGAGGAAGTTACCATTTTTCACCAAGTCAGCCACAAGGGTTAGACCTTTCAAGTGAGCAAGGTGACAAAATGATAGTCCATGAGCAAGAGATCAGCAAGGAAGCTCAAGCTTTACCCTTACAAGAGGCTTCCCTATCAGATACTTAGCCAACATGGAGTCCAAACAAGCACAGATAACCAAGCATGAAGCTTTAGCTGAAGATGGCATTGTGGATGCACTGGCAACTAAACAAGAGTATGTTCAACTCACTTATCCTCCCTTGAACAACATCACATATGATAATTTTAAGGAGGTAAGTGAATCTCTTTATCTCTTCAAAGAATTGGTGCATCAACTTGTTGAACATTTCTCAATATTTTGTCTTTTCTTAGCTTCCATCATACATGAAAATCACTGCATATTGAGAAGAAAGGGAAATTATTTTAGTCTTCTAGTAAATGGTTTTGTTTATGTAATTTTTTCCTACTTTAGTATAGGGTAGATTTAGCTACAAGTTTTCAATTCCCTAAGTGTTGTTCCAACATAGTTAAGTAGTTTCCCTTCTATAGTTTTCTTGTTTTTAATAAGTTTTCAAGAGACCTGATCTATTGCAAATGATTTACAAGTGAGTTATAGACATGTACAAGGTTGTTCTAGGTCTATTTATGATTTTTCAAAATGACTCTATGCCCAATGGACAAGCCTAGGCAACTGGTCTTTATGTTTAGCAGGTAAACACACATCAGATGTCGCCAAAAATGTTACCATATTTTCACCCATAGGCTCAATCAAGTAGATCCCATTGATATTTAAAGAATATGGTACATTTTATTAACTTTCCTTTATTACATTCAAATGTATAAATGAAATAATCTAAAGAAGATTACAATTACAAATTACTGCATTCATTCACATGTATGTAACATAACAAAGATTTTGATCTTTCATAAAAGAGTAATCTTTATTAAATGTATAAATGTTCATTGACTCGAACAAGTCGTGAGTTTAAATTTTTCCTATTCAATGCAAAACAAGATAAAGATATACATGAATAAGTAAGAAAAATAATGAATGTGCATAGAAGGAAGGTAAGCAACCATTGCCTATGAATGACTAGTTTTTTGGTGTCAACTTATTCTTTTGTTGTCCTGAGCTTCATTTGTCCCTTCTAGCTCCTTTTCGCTCCTAGTCCTGCATATGAAATTAGTAATGGTGTTAGAGTATCCTCTAAGCAATGAATGATTACAAACATTACATACACATTCACCCTTATCCATGTATACACTGATCATAATCTGCATTAAGTAAACTAAGTGCACATTTTAGGTGTCTCAAAAAACCATTGGAGTCATCAAACACACCTAAAATATACATGTTTTTTCTAACTTGTTTGCTTCATGTGCAGACTCAAAAAACTAATGTTGTTGATTTGTTTCATCAAGTTATAACATGTGGGTTAAAATGAGGCTCCCACAAGGGTTGAGCCCGACATGCTGAATTATCAGTTAATGAGCTCATTCGAGCTTATTTAAGAGGGAAATACAATCTTGAAAGGCATCATATTAACATGACCATGGAGTGATAGTGAATAGGCATACATATTGAAGTTCACAAAGTATTTCTTCAAAGATCAATTATAGGAACATTGGTCTCATCAACTTATAAGGATAGTCATTTCATTAAATTATCAAAGATGTTATGTTATGAGGCAATAAGGATGATAGTGCAATACAAGATGTGGGAACAGTTCGATGGAGCAAATGTAATTTTAAAAGACAATGTTGCTAAATTTATTCAAGAATGCAACAAAAATGAGCATATTTGATTAGGAGCAGTCATGTTCTAAAGATTAAAGGCAACAATTATTATCAGTTCTATACACAGTTTTGAGAAATGAGAATCTGAAACATTGATTTTCATCATTCAAAACTTGTCATCAAATAACCTGAAAAATGCTTCTACAAAAATGAAAAAAGCAAGATTTTCTTTTGTATACAAAAGAAGTGTCAATATTCATGCTACAAGAAGGAAAAGTGGGAATCCCTCTATTGCAGGTTCGAGTTTTCGAAGCACAAATTCAAGGTTCTAGAATGCATAAAATAGATGTTATCTCATGGAATACAATGATTGCAAAAATAAACAAAATGAGTTTTGCAAGGATGCTCTCAAAATCTTTGAATTAATGAGGCACTTTGGAATGTATCTTGACATTGTAAGTTTTGCTTGTGTTCTTTTTTGAATGCAGCCATGAAGGTTTATTGAATGAGAGTTGTACATACTTCAATCACATGATGACCCTCATTGCATCATACCTAGGTTTGATCATTATGATCTTTTTCATAGAAAAAGAGATTATATCACTGCTGATCGCAAATACATGGCATCTCAAGCAAAAAATGAAGTTTTCTTTGTACAAAGAATCAACATGAAAAGATATAGCCGCGACCTGTCATATTAAGAAAGTTTTCTTTCAACTTTTTCTAAAGAAGAGAAAATACAGAAAGAAGAGAGTGATTTTCATCATAAACCCACAAGGAAAATTAATTGCAAGAATATGGTCAACTATAGGAAAGCAATATTTTCCAATTATCTATGACGACAGAGCAAGTGAAAATCAGTATTTATAAAGAATACCCAGAAAGAGAAAGTTGTGGCCTGAAGGAGTGTTTCAGTAGATACAATAAATAAGCAACAAGTGAAAATAAATTTGTAATATGTGGAAGGAGTTGCAGCCATGAAGCCCCATATTAGAATGAAATAGAAGGTTTTAATTCAAATTTACTTTCACAAAAATTCTTACCAATATATTTATCTGAGGAAAAAATCAACTGAAGATGTTGGTCGAATGTTTCTGGAGCTCAAAATCCATAGTGAAAATCCTTCCCCATATTTCCAAACCCTTATTATTGGCGGCGCTCTCTTTTGAAGCAGAAAATGAAATAAAAATGAAGTTTACATTCATTTTAGGGTTTGAGAAACCCAAAAGGAATGATGAGAGGAGGTATATTTGTGCCTTAATGTTTTATTTTAAAACTTCATGTGTGGCATTTCCATATGCTTTATATTTCTTTTAACATTTCCAAAGACTTAGTCCTTAAGCTTTGGTGTTGGGTTTTTATTTATTTTGCATTTGAGGCAAAATGTATAACTTTATTTAAGTGAAACACATATAGTCACTTTAAATAAAGGTTATTTATAGATGCAAAAATCTTTATTTTTACATTTAAAATTCATATTGTAAATCATTTATTTAAAGTTATGATTATAAATCACTTTTCAATAAATGATATTTGAAATGTAAAAATAGAGATGTCATGGTAATTTTCAAAGGAGATAGTCAAAAGGAGCTACAAAGAAGATTTAAAGATTTTGCTTAAATCTCGGAGGATATATGCTTGATTTGAGCTACATGAGAAGAAATAGGGGGCATGTGCTCATATGGCCAAGTCATGGAGAGAATATGGGGAGGTTGATGCAGTTCACCAACATTTTGAGTGATTTTAGGCATGTTGACTCAGTTTGGAGCTTTTTGGAGTCTTTTTGATGTGTCATCATGTTGGAAATATTCAAATTGGACTTTTCCACCTATTTAGAGCCTTTTGGGATGACATTCAGTTGCTATTTTTTAGGCCTTTTGAAGGCTTACGAGTTTAGGAGTTTCTAGATCCTAATTTGATGGATCTTGTTGGGAGTTGAGTGATATAGTCACTTATGTGAATTCATTGTAATCAGTTCTGAATTAGGTTTTTTTTTGTGACTCATTTTGGAGTCCTTGGAAAAATACAAATTTTTGTAACTCTCTTTTACAGATTTTTACTTAGTTGTGATTTGCTTTTCAATCAATAAAAATTAAATCTATTTTTCCTTCTTAGTACTGGTTATTGTGCAATAATAAAAAATTATTGATGTTTCCTTGTGATTATAATGTTTATCCTTGGTTTTGTCTAGTTTATCATTACCAATTTGTAGAAGTACATGTTTGTGCACGTCATAATTTGTGTTCTACTAGTTCTATGCAGGATTCAACTGTGAAATCAAGCATTTGAGCCTCTAAAAGATCATTTGTTTTTCCTCTTGATTTTTGCCATAAATTTCAAAGCCCTTCTATGAAATACTTATGCAAGACATGTCAAAATTGGGTTGTGCATACTGTAGTGAGTTTTATTGATCATATTGTGTGTTAAAACAATGGTTCAGATCTTCAATATTTGGTGCATCACCCTAGGTTTTAGTTTTCATTTTTATGCATTCCTTCTCCCTTTCCCTCTACAAAAGATCGGTAGTTTTAGGTGAGTAGCAAAAGGAAGTCGACCATCTCTGGAATTTGATCACTGCTTACATGTAACCCACAACTTTAGAGGTCTTCCCATGTTACACTGAAATGTCGAATTTCAAGTTCAACATGGTCCAATTTCAATAATTAATAGGTATGTTGAAATTCCCAGTGAAGATGTATGACCTGGATTGACTAAGTTGTGAGACCTGCATTCCTATTTGTAGGTTCCTTCCATATATTTTTATTTCATTTCTATTTTGGATGCTCTTTCTTTTTATCTTTTAACTTTGCGTATTTGTAAGTAAACTACTAAAAATTTGTTGGTCTCTCGTTGCAAAAAATGCTGACTTATGAGCCATCAAAGAGAATCTCAGCCAAAAAAGAAATGTAACATCCTTATTTTGATGATCTTGACAAATATCAATTCTGATTTCAATCCATTATAAAATAATGTGTGAAGCTTAGCGAGGGAATCTCAAGTTACTCAATTGAAGTTAACCTCTTAATGAGCACCTATGATGTAGACATTTAAAAAAGAATCTTGAATGTATGAGTGACATTGTAAAAGATCTGTGAGAAAGAAGTACCTAATGAATTGTAATGAGATTTACTCAAATACTATAATTTTGGAGTTCATGTTTGGTGTAGTAGCAACTTGTTCTCTAAATGCCTTCAATAGGAAAATTTGCAAAATTTGAATTTTGAAATGTAAACAATGTGAAAAAGGTCACGTAAAGGTCATATGTAATATATTAAAAGTCTCAAAGAGGTCATTAGGTGATTACAAAAGTGAAATAAATCATGTAAGGTCGAGCAAAACAAAGACCTTTTGTATTGTTGAAGATTTACAATCAATAAAGTCCCTATTTTAGTGATTTTATGAGTTTTTCTAGTTGTTCATTAACTTGTACGACATGTACAATAGTTTAAGGCCTTGAATCTTGTTGTTTAAGGTAGAATAGTCAAGTATCTTTCATTTGAATATATTTAGGAGGGTATCCATTGAGTTTATCATTAGTTTGAACTGATTTTTCTCAACTCGGTCTGTAAACCCTCAAGATTGGGGTTTTGAGAGTCTAGGTAACCAATAATGACTACTCCACCGAATTTGATAGTTTAGATCAGTGGAGTAAGTTACTCTTAGTATTTTTTAGGTGTGTGTGTGTTTATCTATGTAGGGGAATTCAAGAAACAAAGGTGGAGTTGCTGCTACAGGGTTTTATGATGAATTTTCAAGTGAAAAGTGTGGCTCCAAGTGGTGTTTTGAGGAAAAATCTCAAATGAATTCACAAAAAAATGATTGATCTAGATAGCTATTATTGAGTTACAACACATACTTCAAAATAAATAGTGGCTGTCTTCGAACATGTGCATCAAAAATGACCTTCTTCATTTTCCTCATTAGGCTAACTAGGCCTAATTTACAAAGGAACATACCTTTAAACATTCAACAATCCCTTGAACTTATTGGAGCAGAAATTATCATGTATCCAAACCCTCAAATCCACAATTTGTCTCAGGAGAAACTCACTCCACCATGCCAAACCACAAAACCCTTAGTGTATGCTAGTATGAGGAGGGCTTATTGAAAGGAATGGTTCCACACCTTACCAAAACATGCCACCACCTCAGACCTTCTTAAAATCACCTACACAAACTCAAAAGACAATCACCCAACCTCTACATGTAATATTTTATCAAACCCTAAGGTGAAACCTCATTTTTCATGCCCTTTTCCATCAAAATCTACAGGGGCAGCAACACAAACCATATAAAACTTATTCCCTTTCACCAAATAATCACCTTAACATAAAAATGGGTTTCTAAATATGTATTGGGTCTGTGGAAACACAAAGAGATTGAAAAAGAGAACACAATCACCCTGTACGAAACCATACAATTCAAGGAAACATCAGATTTTTGGTAAAAATAAAGAAAAATACAAGGAAACAATGAATTTTATTGATCTTCTTCTAAGTACATGGTAAATTTATGCTATGCATGGTATGTTTACACTAGGAATGGTCCTCTTTCACACCCAAACACGCGGAAGCGCTCTAAGGTACATTCAACCAAATCGATCCCTTAAGAGTCCAAAATGCTAAATGGCTGCAAACTTTAGCATGTTTTTACCTAGATACCATGATGCTTAGAAACTTTTCATTTGATCCTATAGGATTGTATTGGGCCCCTCTACAAAAACCTCTCTCAGTTTTGGCTATCTCAAAGTGGTTTTCCTGTGGCGGCGGATTTTCACTTGATGAAAAAAGTGTCAAATGCAATCAGTGCAAAGTTGCAAAGTGGTACAACTTTCATTCTGAAACTCGTGTGACCAAGTGGAATATTCCAATGCATCCGAATAGGTATTATTATGCTAGGCATGGTCCTCTTTCACACACAAAATCACTCTAAGGTACATTCAACCGGATCGATCCCTTAAGAGTCCAAAGTGCTAAATGGCTAAAACCTTCAACATGTTGTTACTCAGATACCATAATTCTTAGAAACTTATCATCTAATCCTACAATATTGCATTGGGCCCCTCTACAAAAACCTCTCTTAGTTTGGCTATCTCAGAGTGGTTTTCCCGTGGCGACAGATTTTCACTTGATGGAAAAAGTGTCAAATGCAAGCAGTGCAAAGTTGCAAAGTGGTGCAACTTTTGCTATGCAACTCGTGTGACCAAGCTGACTATTCTGATGTGTTTGAATAGGTATTTTTATGCTATGTGTGGTCCTCTTTTGCACCCAAACATGAGGAATCGCTATGAGGTACGTTCCACCGAATCGATCCCTTAAGGGTCCAAAGTGCAAAATGGCTGCAAATTTCAGCATGTTGTTACTCGGATACCATGACACTTAGAAACTTCTCGTCTGATCCTATAGGATCATGTTAGGCCCCTCTATAAAAAAATCTCTTGATTTTATCTATCTCAGAGTGGATTTCCTATGGTGGCGATTTTTCACTTGATAGAAAAAGTGTCAAATGCAAGCAATGCAAAGTTGCAAAGTGGTGCAACTTTCGTTCTACAAATTGTGTGACCAAAATTAATGTTCCAATGCATCTGAATAGGTATTTTTATGCTTGGAATGGTCCTCTTTCATACCCAAACATGCAGAATCGCTCTGAGGTACGTTCAACCAGATCGATCCCTTAAGAGTCCAAAGTGCTAAATGGTTGTAAACTTCAGCATGTTGTTACTCGGATACCACGATTCTTAGAAACTTCTTATCTAATGCTATAGGATTTTGTTTGGCCCCTCTACAAAAACCTCTCTCAATTTTGGCTATCTCGGAGTGGTTTTCCCATGGCGGTGGATTTTCACTTGATGGAAAAAGTGTCCAATGCAAGCAGTGCAAAGTTGCAAAGTGGTGCAACTTTCATTTTGCAACTCATGTGACCAAGTGGAATGTTCCAACACATTTGAATGGGTATTTTTATGCTAGGCATGGTCCTCTTTTGCACCCAAACACGTGGAATCGCTCTGAGGTACGTTCCACTGAATCGATCCCTTAAGGGTCCAAAGTGTAAAATGGTTGCAAACATCAGCATGTTGTTACTCAGATACCATGATTCTTAGAAAATTCTTATCTAATCCTACAAGATCATGTTGGGCCCCTCTACAAAAACCTCTCTTGTTTTTGGCTATCTCAAAGTGGTTTTCCCGTGGCGGAGGATTTTCACTTGATGGAAAAAGTGTCAAATGCAAGCAGTGCAAAGTTGCAAACTGGTGCAACTTTCGTTCTACAACTTGTGTGACCAAATGGACTATTCCAATGTGTTTGAATAGGTATTTTTACACTAGGCATGGTCCTCTTTTGCACCCAAATACGTGGAATCGCTCTGAGCTACATTCAACTAGATCAATCCTTTAAGGGTCCAAAGTGCAAAAGGGAAGAAAACTTTGACAGTCTATTAGTTGAAAACCATGATGTTTACGAACTCTTCGTCTGAGCCTATGGGATCGAGTTTGGCCCCTCTACAATAACCTCTCTCGGTTTTTGTTATCTCGGAGTCATTTTCCTATGGTGTCCAGTTTTCACTTGATAAAAAAACTGTCAAATGGAAGCAGTGTAAAGTTGCAATTTGTGTGACCAAAATAACTACTCCAACGTGTCCTGATAGGTAGGTTTACACTAGGGATGGTCCTCTTTCACACCCAAACATGGAAAATTGATTTGAGTTGTGTTCAACCGACTTGATCCCTTATGATGGCATGCAAAACAATGGAAAAGAGAAACATACACATGATGGTTGAGAAGTCTGAGTATTCCACACAAAAAGTGTATGATCATTGGTGCAGAGAACCTTGTTCCTCCATATGATGAAGAAGGTCTAGTTTAGTGGTTTTAGTCATTATAATGTCAAATAAGGCCATGATATCCCTTTCTGTAATCTTGCTTTTAGTTTTGAGTTAGTGTGGGGTCATTTGAGTCAATTATGTAAGTACAAATGTGAAAATAGCATTGGTAAAGGCATTGGAAGAGATTACTAATGCTGCCCCTATTCAAAATTCAGAATTTAGGCCTTAAAAGCAAGGCTAGACGAGGTGAAAATAAGAAATTGCTTGAGAATAAGTTAGAATAGGTTGGAAATAGGGTGAGGTTGTGGAGTTTGATGTGTTCAAATGGTCTACAAGGACAAGGGAGGTCAAAAGTATGTTATGGTATGATTCCCTAATTGGGAATAGTGGAGTTTTGAATGAAAAAGAGAGGTTTGAGGGAGTAAAAGTGGGTAAAGTCAAGGGGCAGCATAATTTGGTGGTCAATTAAGTTTGTGTAGGTAGAATGAAGAGTGTTAGAAGAGGTTTTGAGGTTGTATGAAATCTGAATATGGGGTTTTAAATAAAGCCTAGTGAATTTTGAGAAAAGGGAGGGTTTAGAGGGCCAATCATGCCCTAAAAATTATGGATTTTGTGGATTTGCAGACTGGTAAATGCTACCCAATGGTTTTTTGCAATTGGAAGAGTGATTGAGAGTGTGTTGCTTTGTTAAATAGACCTATTCGGGGGTTTAGGATAGCGTTGAGTCCATTTCTTATTTTTATTATAAATTATAACTTGCTTTCTCCCGAGTCCATTTCATATACAAGAAATAATATTGCAAAAATTTGACATATAAATCTTTTCACGTGTTTATATGGTGACACATCAAGAACATATTGGAATCTTTTTATGAATTACTTCATGGAATACCAATTGAAAACGTGTTTTTTTCTTTTAGATAAAGTTGTTTAGCATCAGTAAATTAATATTCAAGACAAAGCATGAAGGACAACAATGATCAATGTTAGGGCTAACCAATTGATAAGTATATACACGTGAATAATTCAAGCATGTACATGTGAATAAGGGAAGCACAAGTACTCAAAAACACGTAAGCCTTCAAGTATGCACACGAATACATAGTATACACAAATTTATACAAATTATATGGGTATGTGCAGGATCATCATGGAAAAAATAGGCCCTTAAGTGGCAATGAAAATTCAGAAAAATTAGAGTTAGGCAACTTGACGTAAAAATTTGAATAAGTTATCTATATTATTTCAAAAATATATGAAAGAATAGAAATTGTGGAAAATTGAATGTAGTTTCTAAACTACTAGGTTTATTTTTCTAAAAAAAAATCTATTTGGTGAAAAATTGAAATTTCAATGCATTAGTACTTAATTTTTTTCAGGGAAAAAATAAGAAGTAGGTGTCTGTCTGACCACCCTAACCATAATAAAATGATAATATTTTTTTATAAGATTTTAGATATAAGTAGAGGACTCATGTCCGGATGTGATGCATATTTTCTTGTAATTTTTTTCCAAGTAAATAATTAATTATGAATATTTTATTACAAATTTTAAAAAATATAAAAACTCGTATGTTTGACCACCTTAACTTGGTCAAAAGTTCATGAAATTAATTAATTTTTTTTAAATCCTATAGTATGTGAAGCATAGAATGTGACACATATTTTGGATTCAAAAAATGTGATACCGTTTGAAAGCTATAGATGTTTTTCAATCAAGCTATCAATCGCGACTTTAGTCATAATTCTAATAGAAAATGAATAATAATTATTTATTAGATTCAAATTAAAGTATAATTTATATTGGTGGAAAGCTAAGAAGCTCCTTTACAAACCCTTTTTGTTTCATCAATTTTGGGTAAAAAAAAAGTAGTCAGCCACATGGGCGAAGTCTAGAAAAGTAA
Source organism: Sequoiadendron giganteum (assembly GCA_007115665.2). NCBI lineage: Eukaryota > Viridiplantae > Streptophyta > Pinopsida > Cupressales > Cupressaceae > Sequoiadendron > Sequoiadendron giganteum. Next base: position 173,086,620 of record CM021109.1, on the reverse strand, counting down.
GGTAAGTTTTTAAACATGTTTTTCGTGTTGACTTCTTAGGATTGGTAGGTCTGAACCAAATTCCAAAGCAAGCCCGAGCCTAATCCCTAGGCATTAAATTTTATGTCAACATATCGGATATCCTATTCAAATCAGATATCTAATTTTGAATCCAATATCTGATATGTTTTAGATATGAGTTTAAAAATTGTTATACAATTTATAATATATGATTTTAAAAATGCAATAAATTTTATAACTTAATATATAATATACAATATAGTTTATAATGTAATATATAATATAAAATTTATGATAATTGGAACCGAATTATGTGTTGAATATATAATATATTATATTATTATGTATAATATTTCAATATTATTTCAAAATTTTAGTTAATGTATAAATATTTAAATATATATATATATATATTACTAATATACAAAATATATCTCCCCTCTCTCTCTCTCTCTCTCTCTCTCTCTCTCTCTCTCTCTCTCTCTCTCTCTCTCTCTCTCTCTCTCTCTCTCTCTCTCTCTCTCTCTCAACCCTAAACCCTCTCTCTTCTCTCTCTCTCTCCCTCTCTCTCTCATTCCCCTCTCCCTCTCCTTCTCTCACTCTCCCTATCCTCTCCTCTCCCACTCTCCTCTCAACCTCTCTCTCTCCCTCAACCTAAACCTCTCTCTCTCCCTCTCACCTCCACCTCTCCCTCTCTCTCTCTCTCTCCTCTCTCCTCTCCCTCTCCTCTCTCCTCCTCCCACTCTCTCTCCCTCTCCCTCTCTCCCTCTCCTCCTCTCCCTCTCTCTCTCAACCCTAAAAGTCTCCTCCTCTCTCTCTCCTCCCACTCTCCCTCTCTCTCTCTCTCCTTCTCTCACTCTCACTCTCCTCTCCTCTCCTCTCTCCTCTCCTCACTCTCCTCTCTCCTTTCTCCCTCTCCTCTCCTCCCCTCGACCCCTCTCTCTCCCTATCCTCTCCACCTCTCCTCCTCTCTCCCTCTCTCTCTCCCTCCCTCCCACTCTCCTCCTGTCACCTCCCTCTCTCTGCTCCCTCTCCTCAGCCCTGACTTCTCTCTCTCCTCTCTCCTCCCCTCTCCCTCAGCCTTAAACCCTCTCTCTCCTCTCTCCCTATAAATCCACTCTCCTCTCTCCTTTTCCCTCTCCTTTCTCCTCTCTCTCTCTCTCTCCCACTCTCCTCTCTCCCTCTCTCCCTCACCCTAACCTTATCTCTCTCTCTCTCTCCTCCACTCTCTCTCTCTCTCTCTCCCACTCCCTCCCTCCACTCACTCTCTCTCCTCCACTCTTCCCCTCTCTCTCTCTCCCTCCCACTCTCCCTCTCTCTCCCTCCCTCACTCCCTCTCCCCTCTCTCTCTCCCACTCTCTCTCTCCCTCCCTCTACTCTTCCTCCCTCCCTCTCTCTCTCCTCTGCCTCTCTCTCTCCCTCTCCCCCTCCCACTCTCCCTCTCCTTCTCTCACTCTCCCTCTCTCCCTCCCACTCTCCCTCTCTCCCTTTCACTCTCCCTCTCTCAATCTCCCACTCTCTACCATTAACCCTTAGGCCTATGTGGGAACAAATTGGATATCCAATCTGAATCAGATATCCAATTTGTAAAACTCAGATGTGTAGAGCTAAAATCTTACCGTTACAAAACATTTTAAATTTTTTTCCAAATTAGATATCCGATTATATCAGAAATCGGATTTGTGGGCCATAGGAAAACCCCATGTGGGTCATTTTTGTGTATTCCAACAGACCCTACATTCTATTTGCAACACTTTGCAAGCGACAAACATGTGGTTTCAGACAAGAAGAGATAAAGATCAACTTTTTGAAGCATCTTCTACTCAATTTTTTCATAAGCAATGATATTTTAGCATCTTTTATGAGGTATAATGGGGAGCAATAGTCATCAGAAGAAAAAACGTAAGAGAAAGCTTACAAAAGAACAAATTGAAAAATATAGACAAAGAGATAGAGAAGGTCATAGGAAGAGAAGGCAAGGTATGTTGAATATTGGTGAACCTAAGCCCTATGGTCTTTCAAGTGAAGAGGAAATTGAATATGTTCAAGGTGAAAATGTAGAACATGATATTGAAATTGGGAATGAAGATGTTCAAATTGATATTGAAAATTTTCAAGGTGAAAATGTTGGAATTGAAGATGTTGAACATGATATTCAAATTGGGAATGAAAATATTAAAATTGATAATGAAAATGTTCAAGGTGAAAATGTTAGAATTGAATATGTTGAACATGGTATTGAAATTGGGAATGAAATTATTCAAATTCATATTGAAAATGTTCAAGGTAAAAATGTTATAAATGAAGATGTTGAACACAATATTGAAGCAAGTGTAAATTATGTTTCACCAGATTACATGAGAAATGAAGAACCTTGTGTGCAAGAAAGACATATTCCAAATTCAAGACCTTCAAGAACCCCTAAATGGTTACTTGAAATTTATGATAACATTATAAACAATTTTGAAGGCAAGAGGTCAACACGAACTATTTGGTTGTGGGCTAGAAGACTATTCAACCAATATTTTAGTGATAAGACATTGATTGAGCAATGCAAAAATTTTGTACAATTGCTAAAGATGCAAAAGATGAGACCTTTGCTAGCCAAATTGAAGATTTGTGTGAACAAGAAGACTGAAAAAAATTCTATTATTGTCAAAATATTTTTAATGCTCTCAAGTTTATTGGAAAAAATAACAAGGAAAAATATAAGAGAGTTGCTCGGAGAGTCATTACAACAGCCCTAGTGATGCAAGATAAGGTGATGGTAGACTCTTTTCAAGGTTTCTTGACTAAATCTACTGATCTCTTTAGTTGATTTGGTGACTTTCCTTCTTGACAGGCTATGGTGGCTAGTAGCGTAGAGGAAACACTTATTCAACTATATCTTCTAATATAGTTTTCTTTACAAAATTCAATTCACAAGTTTGAGTACCCTTTATCCTGCCTTACAACATATTCCAACCCTGACCCAGGTTATTTTCGAAGGTATTCCCCTATTCAAGTCTTCTTCGTTACACCTTGGCCTCAATAGGTCTCTTTTACAAAGAAGGTATGAATTCTAAACCCTTCCTGACCTTAAGAACCTCATGCATAGTACGTTCCAGTCACCAATACACCATGTCTGGTGTTATTTTCATCCAACTTGTCTAAAAAAATCACTATCCTTATCAAGAACCAGTCTTTCCACATTGAATAACCATTGTGACAGTCCTTTATCTCAGTCAGCTATTTGTTTCAGCTTATCACCCTATCATGCAATGTCAAAATACAACATTATACAAATCTAAAAGCTCATTCCACCCACTCACAATGTTCAACAATGGTTGAATGGCCTTCACTAGTATATTTTCACCAAACCCTCACAAAACCTACCTACAGAGTGCGTTTTAGAAAATCGGTGAGATCTCTACTACAATTGAAAAGTAAACCTTCACAACTAAGCCAAAATGAAGCTAATTCAACATGTAATCTCCCAACATAAGTTTTCTTATTGATATTCAATAGTATGGGTTACAAGAATAGAAAGAAGAACACAGATTCAAAAAAAACACACAAAAAATCAGAATATTTCATTCTTTCTTATTCCAACTCATTAACTTCACTTCCACACTGTGTATCCTTTTACAATTCATGAATTTTCAGTTTATTTCCATGTCCACAAAAGTATTTCAACAGTTCTGACTGTTGGCCTTCCATTATCCACAAAATTAGGACACCACTAAGACTAACAAACTTAGAAAAAGTAATGAAAATATTAAGACCCCCCTTGACTCAATTTATCAAAGCTTTTCAAGTCATGAAGTTGGCCTCCTAGGCCTTATTACAAAACTAAAAATGTCACCCCCTACACCTAGACCTTGATTTCAAGGCAAACAAACCTAAAACAAACTAAGTGAAACAATGAAGGTGCTCTGTACCATACACTCGTGGTTGGACTGATTTCATTCTCCTAATGAAATGAGGTCTTCAATGGAAACTCAATGCTAAGCTATGTCTTCTTCTGTCACCCAGGTTGCATCTTCCTCAGATAGTCCATGCCATTTCACTAAATGCTCTTTATAAAAATTTCTTCTTGTTCTCTTTACCTCCCTTGAGTCCAACACAGCTTCAAGTTTCATTGGTTGAGTAGGTGGAAGGTCCTTAATCCATTATCCTTCATATTTTTCATGTTCACCCACTCCTTTACCTGCAAAAATAGTTCCCTTGAAGGGATAGAGGTCAGTTATGTTGAAAATTGGTGAGATTGCAACCCCTTGTGGAAGTTCAATCTCATATGCATTGTTGCCATACTTGTGGACCACCTTGAGGGTCCTATCTTCTTCATCATCATTTTGGTATACTTCCCCTTGGGTAGCCTCTCCTTTCTCAGATGTGCCCACACAAAATCTCCCATCTTGAACTATGCATCTCTCCTTTTCAAGTCCGCTTTCTCCTTTTACTTGGTTGCATGCTTTTCAAGTGTCTCCTTGACCTGTTTGTGTATGTCATACATTGACACAGAAAAATATTCCCCTTGTGCACTCCTTTTTTCCATCCCCATCAAGTCTCTCAACTCAAAAACACCCCTTAGATGTCTTCCATAAACAACCTTAAAGGGACTTCTCCCCATACTCCGATTGATGTAGTCATTATAGGCATACTCTGTCTATGCCAATATCAAATCCCATGACTAATTATACTCCTTGGTTGAACATCTTAACATATTTCCCAATGACTTATTAACAACCTCAGTTTGACCATTGGTCTGAGGATGGTAAGCAGAGCTAAATGAAAAATTTGTTCCCAACTTTTTCCACAACATTCTCCAAAAATGGCTAGTGAACTTGGCATCCCTGTTAGATACTATAGATAGTGGTACCCCACGAATTCTAACAACCTCCTTGTAGAATAGGTGTGCAATGTGTGATGCATCATTAATTTTTTTGCAAGCAATAAAATGTGGCATCTTACTAAACCTATCAACTACCACAGACACAATTTCATAACCCCTAGAAGTTCTTAGCAGACCTAAAAGAAAAATCCATGCTTATTGCTTCCTGTGGTCTACTTGGTATGGGTAAAGGCTGATACAACCCAACATTAGAACTTGTCCCCTTTGCTCTTTGACAAATAACACAACCTTCTACATACCTCTTAACATCTAAATGCATCTTGGGTCAGTAGTAGAATCTCTTGATCTGATCCAAAGTCTTGTCATGACTGATATTTCCACTAAGGCTCCCACTGTACTTTTCCCTAACTAGATTCTCCCTCATAGAGAACTTTGGGATGCATAACTGAGCTCCCTTAAATATTAAACCATCTTGTATCACGTAGTATTCATACTCTTTATGAAATGAACCTTGAGACTATTCACAAACTACAAATGCATCATGGAAATCTTCATCAAATTGGTTCATGCCTTTGAGTGATTCCACACCCACACTATGAAGTTGCACCTCTTGTACTAATGCTACTCTCCTACTCAGAGCATCTACCACCTTATTGGCCTATCCCTTTTTATGTTTTATTGTAAATGTGTAAGCTTTTAGGTACTCAACCCATTTCATGTGCTTATGGTTTAATTTCTCTTGTTTGTTTAGAAAACTCAGAGCATGATTATCTGTGAATACTACAAATTCCTTTAGGAGCAAGCAGTGCCTCCATTTCTTGAGTGACTGCACCGTGGCATACAATTCTAGATCATAAGAGGAGTATTTTCTCTTTGCCTCATTCAATTTTTCACTAAAGAAGGCAATAGGCTTCCCTTCTTGGCTTAGCACTGCCCCTATGGCTAAATTACTAGCATCACATTCTATGGTAAACACTTTAGATAAATTAGGCAGGGTAAGTGCGGGTTGTTGTGCTGCCTTTTTCTTCAAGTATTCAAAGCTTTGATCAACTTCCTTGGTCCACTGAAATCTGCTCCTTTTCTCTCCTTTGATGTTGTCTATCATTGGTGCTATTGTGTGACTGAATTCCCTTATAAACTTCTGGCAGAAGCTTTCCAGAGCATGGAAACTCCTCACTTCTCCCACTATTTTTGGTGTAGTCTAGTTAAGTATTGCTTCAACTTTCTTTGGATCCATTTTTAGGTTACCTCCTAAGACTACAAAACCCAAGTATATCAGCTCCTGCTTCATCCACCCACACTTCTTGAGGTTAATCATAAGCTTCTCTTCATATAGCTTTCCCAACACCCTATTGAAGTGCTCCAAGTGTTCTTCCCTTGCTTTGTTGAATATCAAGATGTCATCTAGATATACTACTACAAACTTGTTTATTAAATATCTTAACACCTCATTCATGAGTCTCATGAATGTGCTAGGGGAATTTGATAGCCCAAAGGGCATCACCATCCACTCAGAAAGGCCCTCATTGGTTTTGAGTTTTCCACTCATCACCTTCCCTAATCCTTATCTGGTGGTAACCACTTTTTAAATATATCTTGGAAAATTACTTTTCCCCAACCAAACTCTCCATGAGGTCTTCCATTTGAGGTATAGGGAACCTATACCTAATTGTTATCTTATTAATGGCCCTTGAATCTATACAGAGCCTCCATTCACCATCTTTTTTAGGTGCCAAAACTGTTGGCACAACACAAGGACTGACACTCTTCCTCACTAGACTTTTGTCTAGAAGCTCTTGCACTTGTTTCTTGATTTCATCATTCTGTTGAGGTGTCATCTTATAAGCAGCCTTGTTAGGAAGGCTTGCACTAGGAACCAAATCTATATGATGACTAACATCACAAATTGGGGGTAAGGAATTGGGAAACTCCTTCACCACTATGTGTTCATATATATGGAGTAGGGTTTGCACTTCTTTTGGAACTTCTTTCTCACTGTCTTTTGTTGCTACCTCTGAAATTGGTTTCCCAATAACAGCAACCCCAATCTTCTCTTCCTCCAAGTCTTTTAGAAACTTCTTCTCCTTCACTATCATCACACTAGGTCCTTCAGGGACTGTATTATTCTCTTCCTGCAGTGGCTCTAATCTGATCTGCACTCCATCCTTTTCAATGTGATACTCATTCTTGAAACCATCATGTTGTGCTTTCTTGTCATATTGCCAAGGCCTACCAAGAAGTAGGTGGAACACATCCATAGGTACAATGTCACATAGCATCATTTCCTTATAAGGACCAATAGAGAACTCCACCAAAACCTATTCATTCACAGGAACTTGTTGTCCCTTGTTTAACCATGAAATTTTATAGGGATTAGAGTGGGGTATCCTTTTCAACCTAATATTTTTTACCATTTCCAAATATGCATTATTATCAGTGGAGCCAGAGCCAATTATGACCTTACATACCTTTCCCTGGACTTTACAAGTTGTTCTGAATAGGGCTTTCCTTTGAGGTGGCTCCTTTGAAGTAGGTACTTTGATTAATGTCCTCCTGATCATCAAAGACTCCCCTAGTTTTGGCTTAGCTCAGAGATTTGAAGGACCTACACAAGAAGTTACACTCTCTACCTCTTCTTCTTCATGAACAAGTCGAGTTCTTCTTTCCCCAGCTTAGTAACTCGAACTTTATTTGTTTGGACACTTCCATGCAGGGTGCCCATATTGGTTGCAGTCAAAAAATTTACCAGAAAAGGAATTTGATCCTCTTGCTAATCCATTGAACCTGCCTCTAACTCTTGGCCTTCTTCCCCTAAAGGCCCATCTTGTTTCCCCACTTTGTTCTTGAGTGGTGCTTTGTTCACCTTGTGTCTTCTCGAAACCTCTCCCTCCAAGATTACATCTACCTTTGAAGATTTTCCCTCTGGCCCTAGTTTGTTTTTCCAACCTCCTCTTTATCTTCTCTTCGGCTTTGGTGGCCACTTGGAAGCATTCTTCCATTGTTCCAGGAGTCATCAAACTGATTTCATCTTGGATTGTTCCTCTCAATCCATCTAGGTATCTAGCCACTCTTTCCTTTTCATTCTCCATGTGCCTTGACCTTATGGTCAATTTATGAAACTCCTTTGTATAAGTAGCCGCATCCAACTCCCTCTGTCTCAGGCTTTGCAATCTCCTATAGGTTTTTACTTCATAGTCAGTAGGCAAGAAGTGGTGCTTGATCTTCTACACCATCCGGTCCCATGAGTTTATCTTAGGATTGAAATTCTTCTCTTTCCTCTTGAGTGTAATTCCACTAGGTTAGAGTTGGTCCTTTTATCTTTGTCTTAGCCAATTTCACTTTCTTGTCTTTAGGAATCTCCTTGAACTTGAAATAGTTGTCAAGAGAATCAATCCACTCCATGACTTCTTCTCCATCCATCTTTCCTCCATACATAGGGAGTTCTACTTTCACCTCTTGAGCCTCTCCTCTTATTATCTTAAGCATCAGCAAGAACTTTTTTCTTCAGCCCCAACTCCTCTTGGGGTTTTTCTTGAGGGTTTTCCACTTCACCCTCCTCTTCAGGGTCACTCACCTCAATGATAATCAACTCTTTTTTCCTTTCTTTCAAGAGCTTCCATCCTTTCTCTCAAGGCTCTGATTTCTTTAGCAACTATTGTGCTACCCATCTTTGGAGGCATATTGTATTGTTCCTTGTTCACTACTACTTGAACTTTCCAACTTCCTTTGCAATTAGACCTGGAGCCTAAGCTCTGATACCACTTGATGGAAGATAAGGTGATGGTAGAATCTTTTCAAGGTTTCTTGACTAACTCTACTGATCTCTTTAGCTGATTTGGTGACTTTCCTGCTTGACAGGATGTGGTGACTAGTAGCATAGAGGACACACTTATTCAACTATATCTTCTAATATAATTTTCTTTAAAAAATTCACTTCACAAGTTTGAGTACCCTTTATCCTTCCCTACAACATATTCCAACCCTGACCCGAGTTGTTTTGAAAGGTATTGCCCTATTCAAGTCTTCTTCATTACACCTTGGTCTTAATAGGTCTCTTTTACAAAGGAGGTATGAATTCTAAACCCTTTTAGACCTTAAGAACCTCATGCACAATATGTTCCAGTCACCAATACACCATGTCTGGTGTTATTTTCATCCAACTTTTCTGAAAACTCATTGTCCTTATCAAGAACCAGTCTTTGCACATGGAATAACCATTCTGACAGTCCTTTATCTTGGTCTGCTATTTGTTTCAGCTCATCACCCTATCATGCAATGTCAAAATATAGTATTATACAACTCTATAGGCTCATTCCACCCACTCGCAATGTTTAGCAATGGTGGAATGGCCTTCACTGGTACATTTTCACCAAACCCTCATAAACCCTACCTACAAAGTGGGTTTCAGAAAATGGGTGAGATCTCTGCTACAACTAAAAATTAAACCTTCACAACTGAGCCAAAACGAATCTAATTCGATAGGAAATCTCCCAACATAATTTTTCTTATTAATCTTCAATAGTACAGGTTACAAGAATAGAAAGAAGAACATAGTTTTAGAAAAAACACACACAAAATCAGTATATTTCATTCTTTCTTATTCCAACTCATTAACTTCACTTTCACACTGTGTATCCTTTTACAATTCATGCCTTTTCAGCTTATTTCCATGTCCACAAAAGGATTTCAATAGTTTTAACTATTGGCCTTCCATTATCCACAAAATTAGGACACCACTAAGACTAACAGACTTAGCAAACTTAATGAAAACATTAAGACCCCCCTTGACTCGATTTATCAAAGCTTTTCAAGTCATGAAGTTGGCCTCCTAGGCCTTATTACAAAACCAAAAATTTCACCCTACACCTAGACCTTGATTTCAAGGCAAACAGACCTAAAAAAAACTAAGTGAAACAGTGAAGGTGCTCTGCACCACCTAGTAAGCCATCAATTGAAAAAGGCTCGCTTTATGAGACAATCTTGTATTAATTTTGATGTAAATCATAAAACTTTGGATAAATAACTTGCAAGAAGAGAAAGAATAAATGATCCTCTTGAAAATGATACATGGGATTTTACTAGGAGGTTTCCACGTGTTGATAAGAAGCTAACCGATAATGTAAAGCAGGTGATTCAACAATTTTGGCATGATAAATCTAGAGTATCACCCAATGCAAAGGATGTTTTAAAGTTAAGAATTGGCAATTGAGACCGTACACTGCATCCTAAAAATTTCTTGGAATCAAGCCAAACAATGTTGCTCAACAAATTTATTGAAACACATCCAAATATGGAAATCTCGCAAAGGACTTTTGAAGGTTTGAAGCCATTTTACTGTGTGCCTCTTAAGATTCGTAATACTTGTTGTTGCAAATACCATGTGGAGTTTTCAATGTACCATGAAATATTATGGTATATCCATTCTACTTTGGATACTAATGAAATTTTGCAGGAGTGTGGTGCAATGCATCTTCCGAAATCATCAAGAGACTTACTAGATCTATTTTTATGTTCTAGAGATGATGGTTCCTTTTTCTATAGAAATGATTTTTTAAATGTGAAGTGCTCACAATGTGGTGGCTTGTCAAATTTTGTTCAATTTTTTCATGAGGGTTCTGAACATGTATTTGGAAAGAAGCTTGTTGAGAAAAAGAGATATGAGATAGTCAAATATACTTTGCAGAGTGGAGGTGAAGGTTCTAGATGCAAGTTCGTTACAAAAGAATGCAGCATTGCTGATTTTATTTCAGATTTTAAGGACATTATTTTCTACAAGTATGCAAGGAATAGTCATAGGTCTCACTGGTTGGATCAACAATTCAGGAGGTGTAAGGACTCTTTTCTGATTGGCACTATTATATCAGTGGTTGATTTTACAGAAAAGTACACATTGCAACCACAATACAAGGTACAATCTTAGTATTACAATTCCATTCAGATTGCTATTTATCCACATAACATTTAGACATGCACCTGATAGTATAGAGGAGGATCGAAATATAATAAGAGTATAATTTTTATATGAGTGATGATAGATATCACTCGTCCGAGTATGTCCGACATTGTTTCAAGAATTTTTTTGAGTTCTTGTAGGAGCATGATATAGCACTGGGCTAACATCTCATTTGGTCAGATAACTGCATAGGTCAATTCAATAATGCTCGTATGTTTTATTGGTTGAGTAGAATTCATGTAGAGAGGGGTGTACCTAATAGTTGGAGTTTTTTTGAAGCTGGGCATGGGAAAGGGGAGCATGATGGAGCAGGTGCATGTGTAAGGAGAGCTCTAGTTAAGGAGCAATTGAAGATTTTAGGAGAAAACTTCAGTGATGCACATTCTATTGTTGATTGGTGTAGCTCAACATTGTCACAGGGAGGGGCACTTGATTCAATAGTGTGCAGATTATTTTGGTTGGTTGAGGAGGGTACAGTGGGAGGTAGATTGGATTGTCATACAATCAAAGATTCTTCAAAGATGCATTCATTTTGAAGCTCAAATGCAAGCACATGGACCATTTGGAAACAACAGTTGGCTTGTTTTTGTCAGAGTTGTATTTAGTGTGAGCGGGATCAATGCAAGTCACGTGAGTGGGTGGATACATGGGTTCCATAGTATCTAACTCCTTTATCTCAAACTATATCCATGACAAATGACACAATGGAAATTTCACTTGATTACGATCACCTTTTAGATCTACTACAACCAAGACATGTTTTTGTAGTTGTTGCATCGTAGGGGAATGAAGAGGGATCAAAATACTAGTTAGTTCAATGTGTGTGGGTAAAGCACAAGCTAACACAATCGATGGAATATGATGATGGGTTCATGTATCCTACAGGTTTAGTTGTGGTTGCAGGAACTTGGTTGCAAACATACATGATTAGAAAGAATGGCATACCTGCATTTGAAGACTATGAGAAACACAAAACCATTCTCATGTATTCACACCTTGTTATAGCAACAAATTTCAAGTTGTTGAATCATCATGCCAAACTAAAGACAAAACAACTATGAACACTTAGTAATGTTGATCATGAAGCAATATTGGATACTCTTAAGCAAAGAGATGACCCTTTAGGCACACTTGAATAGAATATTCAAGAATGGAAGGTACAATGCTTAGGTTCATTATGCTTAAGTTCATTAGTGTTCTTTATTTAATACTGATATTTTGTATACTATTGCAATGCAGGTGTCTTTAATAGTGATATTTTGTATGTACTTTTGGGATATTTTTGGCATGATTGATCATGGACCTGATGCAACAATAGCTAGCTTTGATCCTTTTGGAGAGGTATGCGACATATTACAATAATATAGATTGGTTATTCAAAGAATCTTTTATAGTTTGCATTACCATATCATCATCAATTAGGTCATTTAGAATAATATAGATTGGTTATTCTAAGCATCTTTTATAGTTTGGATTACCAATTCATCATCATTCAGGTTGTTTAGATTAATATATATTTGTTAGTCTAAGCATCTTTTCTATTGTGACAATATAGATTTATCATTTGACAACTTTTGCGATAGTATTGGCACGATTGATCATGGACCTGTTGCAATAATAGGCAACTTTAATCCTTTCAGAGAGGTATGCGACAGATTACAATAATATAGATTGGTTATTCTAAGCATCTTTTCTATTGTATGTATTTTAACTGCTACCTTGATGGTTTGTACAAGTGTTTGTCACTCCAGAACATCAACATACTACTCTTGTGGAAGACTATGCCATGAATGCCTCCAATAGGCGAATTTTGTAAAATTTGAATTTTGAAATGTGAAACAATGTAAAAATGTCATAACTATGTCCAGGCATAATCTATATCCAGTGATGTTTTTTGAAATATGGGTCAAATTTCTAGGCATTGTATAAAGGGTATGTTTAAAATGTAAAGATCTTTTTATACTTAATCGATCTACAACCAAAGGTTTTCTTCCTATTTATTTCCTGTCGGTATGCTTGTTTGAACTAGGTTTTGTAATATCTCCTAATTATATATAATAAATTACAGTGGCTTGCCACTTTTTCCAAAAACAAAAATGTAAAAAGTTCATGTGAAGGTCATTTCCCATGTAATTGATTCTTTGATCTAGCAAAGTGGAAACAAGGTATTTGGGTGTGCATGATGTTCAAGTTGATTGGGTAATATTTTTCTGATGCAAGAGCTAGGTGGCTTTAAACAACAGAATTACAATTAAAGATGATTTAAACTCCAATTTGATCGTCAAAACCAAACTTGGGTACAACTTCACTCCCCAAACCTTGCCACACCCTATAAACTCATCAAACACATCTATTATGAATTGTATAAGCTTAATCCAACCTTAAATCTTGCTGCCCCCACATTTCATTGATATTAGCATGTTGTAACCACCATTTTTCACCTAATTTCACTCATTTTTGCCATGCATGGCAACTCACCAACTCAACTACAGACTTATCCAGCTCTTTAAACCCACATATTCACCTTATAAAATCCTAATAACATCTACCATGTCCATACCATCGAGCTATAGATCGTACAATAGATGGTATGGCCTTTTAGCACTTTGGACTCTTAAGAGAAATCGTCGGTCCAATGTAGCTCAGAGTGATTTGGCATATTTGGGTGCAAACGAGGAGAATTCCTAGCGTAAATGTAACCATCTGGACATGTTGGAATAGTTCATTTTGTCGTATGAGTTAGAGAATGAAAGCTGCACCACTTTGCAACTTTACATTGCTTGCATCTGATAACTTTTCCCTCAACTGAAAACTCATCACCACGAGAAAATGCCTCTGAGATAGTAGAAACCGAGAGAGGTTATTGTATATGGTCCCAACACAATCCCATAGCCTCAAACGGAGATTCTGTAAGCATCATGGTTTCTGAGAAATATCCGTTCAAAGATTGATGTCTTTTAGCACTTTGGACTCTTAAGGGAAATCATCGGTCCAATGTAGCTCGGAGTGATTCAACATATTTGAGTGCAAAAGAGGACCATCCTTAGTGTAAACGTACCCATTTGGATGTGTTTGAACAGTTTGTTTGGTCGTACGAGTTGGAGAATGAAAGTTGCACCACTTTGCAACTTTACACTGCTTGCATTTGGCAACTTTTCCCTCAATTGAAAACTCATCACCACGAAAAAATGCCTCTGAGATAGAAAAACCTGAGAGAGGTTATTGTATATGGTCCCAACACAATCCCATAGCCTCAGATAGAAATTCTTTAAGCATCATGGTTTCCGAGAAATAGCCCTTCAAAGATTTCTTCCTTTTAGCACTTTGGACTCTTAAGGGAAATCGTCAATCCAATGTAGCTCACAGTGATTTGGCATATTTGGGTGCAAAAAAGGACCATAACTAAAGTAAAAGTACTCATACATATGTGTTGGAACAATATTTTTGGTCGTACGAGCTGCAAAATGAAAGTTTCACCACTTTGCAACTTTACATTGCTTGCATTTGGCAACTTTTCCCTCTACTAAAAACTCATCACCACAGGAAAACGCCTCCGAGATAGAAAAAATAGAGAAAGGTTATTGTATATGGTCCCAACACAATCCCATATCCTTAGATGGAGAGTCTATAAGGGTCATGGTTTCCAAGAAATATCCCTTCAAAGATTGTTGTCTTTTAGCACTTTGGACTCTTAATGGAAATCATCAGTCCAATGTAGCTCGGAGTGATTCGGCAGATTTGGGTGCAAAAGAGGACCATCCCTAGTGTAAATTTACCCATATGGACATGGCAACTTTTCCCTCAACTAAAAACTCATCACCACGGGAAAATGCCTCCGAGATAGAAAAGACCGAGAGAGGTTATTGTAGATGGTCCCAACATGATCCCATAGCCTCAAATGAAGAGTCTGTAAGCATCATGATTTCTGAGAAATATCCCTTCAAAAATTGCTACCTTTTAGCACTTTGGACTCTTAAGGGAAATTGTCGGTCCAATGTAGCTCAAAGTGATTCGGCATATTTCGGTGCAAAAGAGGACCATACCTAGTGTAAACGTACCCATTCAAACATGTTGGAATAGTCTATTTGGTCGTATGAGTTGGAGAATGAAAGTTGCACCACTTTGTAACTTTACACTGCTTGCATTTGGCAACTTTTCCCTTAACTAAAAACTCATCACCACAAGAAAATGCCTCCAAGATAGAAAAAAATGAGAGAGGTTATTGTAGATGGTCCCCACATGATCCCATATCCTCAGACAAAGATTTTGTAAGCATCATGGTTTTTGAGAAATAGCCCTTCAAATATTGTTCTCTTTTAGCACTTTGGACTCTTAAGGGAAATCATCAGTCCAATGTAGCTCGAAGTGATTCGACATATTTGGGTGCAAAAGAGGACCATCCCTGGCATAAAATTACCCATCCAAATGTGTTGGAACAATTTTTTTGGTCGTATGAGTTGGAGAATGAAAGTTGGACCACTTTGCAACTTTACACTGCTTGCATCTGACAACTTTTCCCTCAACTAAAAACTCATCACCATGGTAAAACGCCTTCGAGATAGAAAAACCAAAGAGAGATTATTGTAGATGGTCCCAACATGATCCCATAGCCTCAAATGAAGATTCTATAAGCATCACGGTTTTTAAGTAATAGTCTGTCAAAGATTGTTGCCCTTCTATACTTTGGACTCTTAAGGGATTTCGTCGATTGTACGTAGCTCAAACTACTTCGGCCTGTTTGGGTGTGAAAGGGAACAATAACTAACCTAAACGTACCCATCTGTTCATGTTGGAATAGTCAGTTTGGTCATACGAGTTGTAGAACAAGATTTATTGATGCCCTTACAAGTAGTTTTCAGCCTCCAACCGAAATCCAACGCTGATTTTTGTGCGAAAAAAATCCATGAGACCATAGATTCTTGCAAAAAACTAGTCAAACACCTTTATTTCAACCCTACCACAACTTCTAGACTCCTATCTTGCACTTCCCTTTACAATTTTAATAATTTTCCTTTAAAAGACATGATGGAAATTTTGACAATTTTGAAGCAAGAATGCATTTTTGGCATATTGGACCCCTAGACTCAAAACTTCAACTTAATACACCTTAAATGGTCTTGATTGACCTTATTTAGCATAAATAGATCACACCTAACCTCTCAACCTATCAACCTTCAAATGTGTTATCTTGCAAATAGTAGATTAGGT
The DNA here is from genome assembly GCA_007115665.2 of Sequoiadendron giganteum. Lineage (NCBI taxonomy): Eukaryota > Viridiplantae > Streptophyta > Pinopsida > Cupressales > Cupressaceae > Sequoiadendron > Sequoiadendron giganteum. Next base: position 173,070,625 of record CM021109.1, on the reverse strand, counting down.
GGGAAACTAGAGAGGAAGAGTTGATGGTGAGTGGCCTAGTGAAGGCTAGAGAAGAAGAGTTTGAGGAATATGGTGTTAGGATAGGGGATTGTCCTTGGTTGTCATATTTGGTTGTGTGGCAGATGTATGCTACTATGGGGATGGTGCTAATCATAAAGAACTCGAGAAAGATTATGAAGAGAAGAGTTGAAGGGCAGAGATACATGTCTAGTTGGCAAAAGCTTATGGAAGAGCATGAAATAGAGATACTAATGTATGGATGTTTAGCTTTGTATACTGAATTTTGTGTGCAGGTGTCAAAGCTTGGGAAACACCATTTGCAAGTGTCAATGAAGAAAAATAGTAGCAAGAAGATCCATTTGAGAAGGATCAAGTGTGGCAAGACCAAGACAACGCAAAGCATGAAGGGTACAAAATCCCTCAAATGAAGATTTCCATGCAAGTGACTTGGAGCTGATTTGAAGGGATTGTGAAGAATATAGGATTAGATCTATGGAGTGATTTATGGGGCATAAATCATTTATACCTAGGGAGTATGGTGTAGGAGCACCTAAAATATGTAAGATTTCATGAATTGACAAGGCCATTCCTCCTTTTGTATAGGTTGTACCTCAAAGGAATGGGCATGAATTAAATAGGGGTAGGCGTAGGAACAAGTTTTTAGGGGTGATAAAGGGATTAGAGTGGTCTGAGAAGGCTGCCCTGTTAAGAAACATAGATTTTTGTGCCTTTTGAGTAAGGCTAGAGAGTGAGTTTTTGAGAAGTTGAATGAAAATAGGTTGGAACTTGTTGGAAACTGTTGGAATAGGTGTATTTAATGGTGTTTAAGAGGTTTGAGTGATTAAGAATAACCCAAGAAGAGAAAAAGTGAGAAACCCTAGTTGGAAGTGGCAAAAACAAGGGAAAATTGGTGATTTAACAAAGAAAGTGTAAGCCAAATTATGGGGTAGCATAATACAATGATGTTTTAAGTTTAAGCAGACAAAATTAAGAGGGAATGAAGTGGTTTCAGAATTGAGTGAGGTCAGAGCATACAAGTTCCAATAAGCCCTACCAACAAGCTAGTGAACTATTTGATAAAAATATTTGGTAGACATGTATGAAAAATGTGGTAGCATAGACAAGGCAGTGAACTATTTTAAAAAAATCCTCAAAGAAATGTGGTCTCATAGAATTTCATGACAAAAAAATGCAATTGACAGCTGCTCCTAGTTTTTAGTTATGCAATGTGAAGTAATTGCATAACTGCTTAGGTTGACTTTGTAAAAACTATATTGTAATTGAAATATTTTCATCTATCAACATCTAGTTATTAGTTATGCAATATGAAGTAATGATTTAAGTTTGAAAGATGTGCAATGTAGTGTAATCAACGATATAAATATAAACTACATAATATAACCATTCTTTTTTATGCTATTGTACATTGATATTTAACCATTGCTCAAGATAAAAATTTCAAAGAGTTTAATCATGCACATGAGGAACAAATTAAATTTCAATTGTCAACTTCTATATATCAAATTATCTAATAATCAAGTATATGTCCATATACAAAAATGGCATTGATGCCAACTCAAATAAAGTTTTACAAAATGTGGCATATGCCATCTCAATATCTATTCAAAATTTACATACCAAAATGTCTATCTCATCCTAAACTACTGGTGGATCATCAAAATGGAGCCTCTTTGAAGAACTCATTGGCTCTGAAGGTAGCTGCATAAGAAAAATTCAAACCACAATTGAGATTAGTTATAATATATAATTAAAATCAAATAATTAACATAAAAAATCAATATACATTGAATTTTAATTGAACTCTAAAATTGAAATATTGATTACCTGAAATATATGTCTCTTCAAAGGGTCAGGAGTCCTAGAATATACCAAACCAACTTTTGAAATGCCAATCTATATATGTGAACAAAAACATAAAATTGATCCAAGTTAGCATACGATTATTGGTAATAGGAACATATTTACCAAACACAAAATAAAATAAACACATACCTCTTTAGGTTGATATTTTTCTTTATCTCCTTCAGGTGTTTCAACACCTCCTCCTTGAGGTGTTCCAATACCTACTCCTTCAGACATTGTGTCACTTGTCAACAACGATGTATAGCTCATAATCGCCTATACATATGAAACTACCAATCTATGTTGATGTACGTATAACCAATATAAGATCTTAAACTTATATAACTTTGCGCCTCCATAGTCTGGACAAGGTTGCACCTCACTCACACTAGGTATTTCCTACAAGAGGAAAATAAGATAAACATATAAGCTATTATATAATTTCATTAATGACAATTCAAATAACAAGCAAGTATATAATAAAAAATTTAAACGAGTGAGTACGAAAATATATATTGTGTGTGTGTCAAGGCCAAATGAAATGGCCCTAAGGGTGCTATCAGTCACCCGTGTGAGCTCCTCCTTAGACATAAACTATTATATAGACCATGTAAATAAATATTAGTACTTGATACTATCTCTTATTAATATTCATTTAAAAAAATGCAAGTTATGAATTTAAAACTTAAATCTTACCTGTGTCACTATTCCAACGTCCCCCTCTCTAGCAGGAGAGGACTCTGTAGGGTGTGTTACACTCCCCTACGAATGATCTATAATGCCCACATCATGGAGGTCATAATTAGAAGTGTCCAAGGGATGCTCAGTGGGCTATACAAGAGGACCCAAGCATATCTAGTGGCACATAGTGCAAGTATATGGCACACAAATATGTGGACCTAAGGAGGATGATGCAGCAACACTCAAGCCTTTGCCAACATCACTCAAAGAGTGAATAGCCTAAATAGTCTGTGTGGCTGCATCTTGGATAATCTATGGATGATATACTGGAGGTGGCCGAGGAAGGGGAGCAGGGGGAACATATGGGTGTGGGACTACTCTAACTGCCCCTAGTCTATCCTAGGGCATACCTCCGCCGATGCCCTAGAAGGGTTTAATGTCAAAGTAATTGACATGATGCCCTAACACAAACTCATCATATAATTTTTTAATATAGTAAAATGGTATATTGGAATTTTTATTTGGTTGTTTATCAAAAACCATACACCAATGATCCCAAAGGTTATCTACAATGTCCCTATTTGTGCACCATTTTATAGAAATTTTTGGTTTATTAACATTAACTTGCAAATTGGTGCAGGGATTAATGAATAAAGAGGCTATTTGGGATTTGGTTATTTGGAGTTCTTTCACATCATTGTAAGACAATCCACATGCATAGTATTCCCTCATGTCTTATCGCCACGAATGAAAGGCATTATGTTGGGTGGAGAGGGTTTCTATATTTTTAATTATTTCCTTCAATGTGTTTGTCATCTTGGATAATTAAGGGATTGTCTTATAAACTTCACAAATTCCCCTCAATTGCACTAATTTTTCACCAATTAAGTCTTCAATTGGTGGCTGCAGAGGTGGTGGAGTGTTTTTTATTTGTGCATTTTCATTCTCAACCATAATACCTCATTCAAGTTAAAAACTAATTAATCTAATTGAAATTACACATTTTAAATGAAATTATTGTAAAAAACCCCTAGTTTTTAACAAAAATCCAAAAAAACCCTACTTTTTCACAAAAATCCATAACAAACTCTACTTTTTGATAAAAATACATCAACAACACTAGTTTTTAATCAAAATCCATTTAAAAACATTAATTTTTAATAAAAATTCATTGTAAACTCTAGTTTTTAATAAAAGTCAATAAAAAACCCTACTTTTGAAAAAGAAATCATAAAAACTACTTAAAATAACAAAAATCTAATTGAAAAATTGATTAAAACATTAAAAAAACCAAAAACTTACCTTTCAAATCGGATATCTGGTGAAAACGGATATCTGATATCGACTTCTCCCTATGTGCCTGTGTTCAAAATTTCTGAAATAACTTTAAAAGGTTGTTGTTTTTTATTTATATACACAGCTCAAATCGGATATCCGATTTGTAAAATATAGGTTTGGGCATTGCTTTGGAGCAATGTACTGGCACCCAAGCCTAAAAAAGTCAACTCGGCATTTTCAGGTTTTTGAGTCGATCCAAAACGATTTTTTTTTTCCATTGCCACTTTTTGGCCCATCATGATCCTGCACATACCCATATGCATGAATACAAGGTATATGCATGAAAACACGTAAGTCGCAAAGTATACATTGGAACACATGTAAGTTGTAAAGTATACACTTGAATACATGTAACTCATATCTATTGAACCATAAATTTAGAATGCAAATATGGACACCATCGATAAAAAATATTTGTATTAACCAAATAGCCATGTAGGAATACATCAATACATGTCGATATAAGTATGAAATATATGTACAAAATAGCCATATAGGCTTACAAGAATGCTATATAGGCATACAATATCAAATATGTCCAATACAAAATATTTACAAAACTGCCATGTATGCATACAACAAAGGGCTCTAGAATCAAAAGTCATTGCTCTCCATGCTCTGGAAATAAAAAAAATCCCTTTCCTTGTCGATCGAATGGTGATAGGTCTATCACTCACTTGTGTTGCACTCGAGGAGTGCTCATGTTGCTCCTCCTAGTGTTTAGTTTATGGTGAATTTTTAACTGTTACAATAAGAAGTAAAGACATGAATGTATAGAAATTACATTATAAAAAATGATATGTTTGACAAAATAATCACTTACCTCCATCTCATGATCTCTCTCCATGAGGTAAATATTCACACACCCATGCTCAGGCATGCTCAAGCCTTGTATAAACCATCCAAATAGAAATTCAACTATGAATCATTAATGGTTTGATTTTTCACTAACTAACATCTATAACAACGAATGTAAATTAAAATTTACTTCACTCATACCTCCCCCGTCAGAGCCATTGAGGATTGTATAGTAGATGAAACACCGATTTTCATTTCCCTTGTCACATTCAAAGGTGTTTTGTCTTGCAACATCTGAAAATAAAACAAAAAATTATTCAACGTAATCAACGATGTGCATATAAACTACACAAATCTATTAAGTACAATTCATTAGTTAAACTCTTTATTCTATTACCTATGTGTAGGTTTGAGTAAATCCACTGGCACTGGGAGGTGTTCCCTTGAAACCTCCAATATTAGAATGTTCAACATCCAAAATCACATATTAAAATACCATTTGTAAAATAATGTTATTAATATGTAATAAATTTATAATTTTTTACTAGTTACATACCCCACCGATAGATGTACTGCATTAATAAGTAGGTGGAGGGCCAATGTATCCAGTCTCAACACTGTGACCCTACAATTTTATTAAAATCATAAAACATATTTAGTTAATCTTGTATTTCAAAATCAAAATTTAATAAATTAAATTCAATGAACATGCTAACTTTTACCTGACTATCAATGTCATACACCTCATGCAAAATGTTAGCTGCCCTCTCTATCTCCATAGTTGCGGATGGATCCTGCATAGTAGCCTCTTGAGTTTCGGTGGGGTCATATGAACAAGTCGCCCCACAAGATTGACACACATGGGTTTGAAGGCCACCACTCGAAGACTCCCCTGGATGGCACTATAGAATAGGGCTAGTATGATGGATGACACTCTGGGTCAAAGTTTTGATCACCTGCAATGTCTCTACGTCGGCACTCTCCTTCACAATGAAAGGCATAACAACATGCTCACAAGGCGGCCTAGCGAGAGCTCATCTCCCTCGCCGCGTAGGATCTGGCTGTGCACTGGGTCTATCTTGAGCCGACCCCCCACCTTTCCCTTGGAAGTCCCTCATATCAAAATAATTTGGGATTTTGTTCAATATGAACTCACTATATAGTTTCCTAAGGAAATATTGTGGGACTTCACAATTGTTGCACATTGGGTAATCAAAGACCATGTGCCACCTATCATAAAAAATGGTTCCTAATCTATTTGTGGTGGCACCAATCAATAGGAAACCTCTTCGCATTGAGGGTAAGATTTTGATTTGTGTGTGGGTCAGTGAATAATGAGCACAAATCACATTTTATAATTTTTAAATCCTTTACATCTTTATATGATAGTTTATTTGCATAATAAGCCCTAGCCGCCTGCCTCCTATCTTGCCATCCAGTTATTTGTTTGCTAATTGAATCTACATATTTTAACATATCCTTCAATGAACTTGCTAGGGACATTCTTTCTATATTTGAACCATTTGGATCACTCAACCTATTGATTAAATCCTCAATTTAATTATTTTTGTTCTCAATTTCACTCATTAAATTTTGTTGAGTGACAGGAGGGGGTTGAGTGATTGGTGGAGAAGGTTGTTGTTGTGGTTGATTTTTTTCTTGAGGATCTAGTTGCTCTTCTTGTTGAGGATTTTGAGGGTTTGCAGGTTGATTTGCATCTCCTAAAAGTTCAAAAAAATAAAAATCAAATACAACCTAAAACTAAAAAATTCAAAACAAAAAGAAAAAAATCCTTACCTCTCACACCTCCTCCTCATCGTGGTGCCATCATTTCAAAGAAATAGAAACCGGTGGTGAATATTTTTGCACAATGCCTCCTCCTAGAATGCGAGCGCGAAAAAATGGGGGTTTTGGCCGCGAGAACAACAAAAAAAATAGTTGAAATGAAGAATGAATGAGTTTCACTTTTTTTTTCTTTTAACATGTCATAATGTGAACATGTTATAACGCACTTGCGTTATGGTCTTGTTGTGGCTGAGCCTCAGGCTCAACCCAACAAGCCATAACGTGCTCATGTTATTACTTTTCAAAACGTTTTTCTGAAAGTGGCCACAAATTGGCTACCCATCTCCATGCACCTGCCCTTTCAAGAGGTTTGATAGGTATGGTTCACATGATCAAATGAGGTGGAATGTGCTCCCAAATGATTTATTTATACCTATGGTCAAACTAGGGTTTTGTAGATAAAAACTAGGTGTTACAATCATCGTGTTGATGAGGTTTTATATTTTGGAGTTGATTGTTTGTTGGTAGTAGTAGGTTACTTAAGTGAAAAATTGAGCCTTCAATGTCATTAGGGTAACTGGCCCCCTTTATCTAGTGCTACCGATTGGTTCGGCGGAGTGTCATCATGACAACTCTTCACATCGTTGTTTGAAGTTCATTGTGACCATGTTGAATTTTTGATGTGTGATATGCTCCTTGGAAGATCTAATGGTACACATCACTAGTTGAAGATCAAATGGCTATCACTTCATTACTTCACATCATTGTTGTGAAGTAAAAGGGTAGTGTATAATTGGTGATATGCGATGAAAGAGATAAACAGTGATTATAGGAGCATAGAAGATCGAATGGCTATCACTCAAGTCATTCACATCATGTTTTAAAGTTTATCTCAGCATGTGCTTTGCATAATGTGCAATAGGGATAAATCAATGATAGAGGATAGATAGAGGAAATCTAATGATTATCGCTTCTTCATTGCTTCGCATCGTTGTTGTGAAGCAAAAGGAAGGAAATAAATGCATGATATGTGATGGCTAAAGTGTTAGTGGAGTGTGATGTAAGCATGGACAAGTGGTGAAATATAATTACATCGCTCATGTTATTCACATCACAGTTGTGAATAACCCAATCTACTCGAGCAATATGTGATACACTAAAGGGTAGCGATGAAGACATGGTGGGCCCCCTCTTCAAAAGAAAGAGTGATAAGGAGGAAAAGTGTTCTGTGAGATAGGTGGAAGTTCTCTATATTGCATCATGAGGTCTCTTCATATCATGATTTACATTCTTTGCATGTAAATGAAGTTACGCCAAGCAAAGAGCACATGATGGTGATCCAATGAAAAAGATCAAGGTATGGTAATCGAACAGTGATCACTCCTCAGATTCACATCACAAAAATGAAGTTTGATGCCCTAGAAAAAATTGTGATATGTTAAGCGGGCATGATGGTTATGTATACAAAGAGATAGAGATCAACATCGATAGTTAAAAGGAAATCAATCGGTCAATTGTATTTTAAAGTTAGAACGGATGAAGGAGATCTTTCAAAAAGCTAGCATGAAGAGTTTGATCAATGGCCCAAGTTTGAAGTTGAATATTTGTTATGGCTAGGCGAGGTTAATGGCGGTAAAACCTTTATTCTAGCAAGTAACTGACATAGTGCATAAAATTAATGACTGCAACCACTCCAGCTACTATATTTAATGATGATTGGTTCATTTTTGAAGTGAAGATCATATTCCCATCGAAAAAAAGATTAGATACAGGAAATATGTATTAATGAACATAAACCCTAGATTGGTTACATACTAGAAATGGCATTGGTATAAATTTTGAGGATGATGGTGAGTGGCTTGATTTTTTGGAAGCTTGTTGGAGAAGAAAAAGAGTGAAGGAAACCCTAGTAGAGGATTTGTACATGTTTGCAAATCTCAATGCAATTACTGTAGGTCGATGAAGGTATGCAAAAAGAAGACAATCAAAAATTGATTAAGTGTTGATGCAATAGAGTGTGCATGTGAATGAAGGAGTGGACAAAGAATGCACCTGTTGTGAACGAGTAGATCCCAAACAAAAATAAAAGATTATCAATGGTTTACGATTCAAGGTGAAAAATAGAAAGAGAGAGGTGTAGAGTAGAGAGTTGAGTTGCAAAGATAGCAACAAATAATTGAGTAGTTGTAAACAGATTTGCAACATTGAATTGTGTTCAATAGAACAAATTGTAATATCTTGATTGTAAATATGATTGATTGGTGCCATCAAATAACTAAATAGGTGCTCCTAAAACTAGGGGATTGTTGTCTCCTTAGGGTTTGTGCCCTTAAACATTGTAGTTAGAAGATATTCATTATGAGTTTGGATTAGGACAGTAGATCCTAGCAGCTATTTTCATCGTGGTTTTTCCCATCTTGGGTTTTCCACATATATCTTGTGCTATTTGCAATTATGTGTGTGCTTATTTCTCTACTTGGTTAATTTATTTGCATAATGTGTTAAGAGGTAAATTTTAATTGATCTACTGATTCAACCCATCCTCTCAGTAGATTGTTGTGTTCCAACAATTGTCATCAAAAAAGTTGAATCATCTTCCCTCTACACATATTAGGTCCCCAACAATGGTTTTTACTACCAAAATTTTCTAAATGTAGGTATATTTATTGTTGAACATATTTTTCAATGGACATAATTACACACACAAGACAATTATATTAATTGGGCCCAATTCTAGGTGTGATTTTGTTGCAACATCCAAAAATCTCAATTTTCTTTCATTATAGCCCCTTCGATCACCAATTTGATTCCAAATTTTATATCATAAATATTTATCATAACATCCCAACATTCATTGTGTCAATGTCTAGATAGCCCTAACCCATCTTAATTATTTTAGTGTATCATTTAATTTTAATTTATATAGTTAAATCTTTAAGTTGTAAATACTAAATTAAATGTAAGGTTAATTATTTACCATGCACTATTAATAAGGTGAGCTTGAATGACTCATAATAAACTCAAAGGAGTCAAGTATTATTGAATACAAAGATCTAATACTCTTTAAGAGATGAGACTAGAATTTTGCACTAAAAAATAAGACCAAAGAAGTTGAATTATCTTCCCTCTACATGTATCATGTCCCCAACAATGGTTTTTACTGCCAAACTTTTCTAAATGCAAGTATATTTATTTGTGAACATGTTTTACAATGGACACAATTGCACACAAGACACAATCCTATCAATTGGATCAATTTGTAGGTGTGATCTTGTTGCAACATCCAAAAAGCTCAAGATTCCTTCATTATAAGTCTTTTGATCTTCAATCTTATTCCAAATTTTATATCATAAATCTTTATCACGATATCCTAACACTTATTGTGTCAATGTCTAGATTGACCCTAATCCATCTTAATTATTTCACCATATCAATTAATTTGATTTATAATTTAATCTTTAAATTATAAATATTAAATTAAATGAAAAATTAACTTTTTAAAGTTGAATGACTCATAATAAACTCAAAGAAGTCAAGTATTATCAGATGCAAAGATCCAAATACTCCTTAAGAAATGAGACTGGAAATTTGAAAAAAAATAAGATGAGGATCTTTCATCTAATGACAAAATAAACACCCCTCAAAATATAAATCTAAACTGAAAAAATAAATAATTTAATTATATGATTGAAATCCTTCATTTTCTTCCAAAAACATTATAAGACCTCCCTCTATTTTGAGGATATAAAGACAAAAAAATCCGTTATTTCCAAGAGAGAACTGATTCTACCGAAGTTATAATAGTCCACTTTTGTTTTCTCCTTGTGAAGACATTACGTCGTCTGTGTCAGGATTACCAACAGCATCTTAAACACAATCATTAATTTATTCTCATTTCCCTCTCATAGTACTGGCCTGCTTCAAAAGCATCCTCAAAAACTCGAATCTTGCTTTCACAATAAAACTCCAAATATTTAAGCCAAAATAATTGTCTTGTAACCATTCCCACAATCATCGGAATCCACTTGCATAACTATACAAGCCCAATAATTTATCTTGTCAGTAGGCTTAAACTTTTCAACAGCTGGCACGGGAACATGCCGGCTGTTGATGTGAGGCGCTTCACTATCTTTCTCCACTGCCTCAAAAATTTCTTTCATGATTCTGTAGCAGAAAAGGAGGACAAACAATAAAACACTGTAAACAACATTCTCACATCAGCTTTTCAGCCATCGACCGGCTTGTGATTCCTCTTGAACAATGTAAAGAATGTTCACACAGTTTAGTCTATAAAAAGCTCTATATTATGATGGTGTAAACCGTAGTGTTTGAAGCTGGCTAAGTGCTTTGCAGTTTGATAGTGCCATACCCATTATGGTAAATACATAATCAAGAAGCTCTGTTTTTCAAATTGGATAAAATCATGACTTTTTAAGAAATTAACTAGAGAATGTCATGTACCATCTGAGATTTGAGACTAATGGAGAGGATGAATTCATTTTGCAGGCAGAGTACAGAGATATTAGTATGCAGGAGAATGAATTGGAAGGCTTTGTGGACTGGAAAGGAAGACCTGCTCGCAAGCAAATCCATGGCGGAACGCGCTCTACCCTCTTTGTTTATTGTATGAGTTTTTCTTCTTCTTATCGTTGTAGATTGATTCATGTTTTCTTTGAAGTAGTTTGGTAAAGATGAAGAAAGATGTAAGAGGTTTAAGATGTGGATGACAGATTTAATCGTTGTGTATGATGGGTTGCAGTAATGGAAGGATTTGAGAACGTAGCCTATTTAGCGGCGGCTGTAAACCTTGTGAACTATTTCACTTCGATCATGCATTTGGAAATTGCTATAGCAGCCACCACGCTGACCAATTTCATGGGTACTTCTTTTCTTCTGGCACTGCTTGGAGGATTCATTTCTGATTCCTACATCAACAGATTCAATACATGCGTTATATTTGCTTCAGTTGAACTTGTTGTAAGTTTCTTACAGTCTCTCCTTCACTTTAAGTTTATGCCCATTACTAGTTTCTACAGGATTCAATTCTGTTTCGAATGGGTTTGTAGGGTTACCTTATATTGACTATACAAGCGAGCAAAAAATCTCTAAAGCCTCCACCCTGCAACATATATGATCCCTCATTTAAGTGCGAGAAAGTGAATGAAGGGAATGCTGGCATGATGTTCATTGGACTATATCTTATTGCTCTTGGAACTGGAGCTATCAAGGCTGCCTTGCCAGCTCTAGGAGCAGACCAGTTTGATGAAAAAGATCCCAAAGAGAGGAGAAAAATATCCAGTTTCTTCAACTATTTTCTTCTGAGTCTGTCTGTAGGAGCATGTATTGGAGTCACAGTGGTGGTATGGCTGATGAACAATAAGGGATGGGACGTGGGTTTTGGAGTATGTGCAGCAGCCGTTTTCCTTGGGATCTTATCTATTGCTGGTGGGATTTCAACTTATAGAATCAAAGTCCTAGGAGACAGTCCTCTTACTCGCATTGCCCAGGTGATTATGGAGATACTGCAAACTAATATGATTGGCTATTTTGAATTCTAGGCACGGTTTTTCTTTTGGTATGAATGTTTATTTCTGTGGACGATGCGTTATGATGGTGGCATTACATATAGTTGGTTTCAACAAAAGTTTTGAGTCATTAATCTTTCTTTATTCCTTTCTCATTACATATATTTAAAAAAGCTTAACATGAGGGTCATCTCCTCCTTTAGTATTGGCTTTTACATTTCGTACCATATGATAGATTCTGAGTGGTCAATAATTAAATTTAGATCCAAAAACTCTTAGTATTATGACACTATGCAAACTGACAACTCTTAAAAGCAATTATTTTTTAAACAAATCTTGAAATAAAGCTAAAATTGCATATCTGTTATTATATCAGGTTTTCGTTGCTGCTTTGCACAATAGAAAGTTTCGACTACCAGAGAATTCGGGCAACCTATATGAGGCATATGACAAGGAAGCAGCCATGCACTCGGAGAAGCTCCTGCATACAAATCAGTTCAAGTATGTAATCCCCTAATTTCATTTATTATTTATTTTATTTGATTTAGAAAGAGTTCAAAAAAGCTGTCTTTTTAAATATTGGAATCATATCCTATTCAATCAGAGTGAGAATCAATATGATTCTTCATCAAAAAAACAATTATTTACCAACTTCTAACATATAAAATTATCAAACAATAAAAACTTGTGAAAGAACTATAGCATATGGAATGTGTGAGAAAAAGAAATCTGATAAACTTGTATAATAGAATTAATGTATATACAATTTAAAAGAAATATAACTCTAAATCTATAATCTTTTTTATAGTGCCATGTTTTACCATAGTTTCAACATTTTGTTTAACTTTTATCTTAAAACATTAAATTTAACTCTAGTTTTTGATCTCTTGTCCCAATTCCTTGATACAATTACCCAATTCACCTTACAACCTCTTTGTTGTGACTTCTATTGATACATTCAACAAATTGAATCTAATGAACACAATCTTATTGAACTCCTTCATATAAATGATTTTGTTGATGATACAACAATCCACTAATCTATCAACAAACAAATCTCTCATATTTTAACTTTCATAATTCAAAATTTTTTCTAATAAACTTTTACTTCCTATCATTCTGATTCATACATAGATCCTCACATGCACAGCTCTCACTTAAAACAAATTTTATCACAAACACAAGAAACCGTAATTCTTCAAACAAAGCTCGGGCCAAGCTTTATCCAATATGCCCTAGCCTTTAACAACCAACATGAATCAACTTTGAGCTTTTGGATGATAAACGTTGTTAAGAATTACTCACAATGTTTTCCTTTCTCTTGACAGATTTTTGGACAAAGCTGCCATACTAACAGACAATTTGGTGGAAAGTGAGAAGAAATTGCTGGTGAGTCCGTGGCGTTTGTGCAGCGTGACCCAAGTGGAAGAAACCAAAGTTCTACTGAGAATGATCCCTGTATTTGCAAGCACAATAATAATGAACACATGCTTAGCACAACTGCAGACATTTTCTGTTTCTCAGGGATTCACCATGGACACCTCAATGGGAAAGCACTTCAATATCCCACCAAGCTCTCTCTCTATAATTCCCCTGGTAATCATAGTAATTATCACTCCAGTTTATGATGGAGTTTTTGTTCCCCTTGCAAGAAAATTCAGTGGGCACGAGACAGGGATTACTCACTTGCAAAGAGTTGGAGTTGGGTTAGTACTGTCCGCCATTTCAATGAGCATTGCAGCTCTGGTTGAGGTGAAGAGGAAAAGTGTGGCCAGAGAACATGGAATGTTGGATTTTATACCATTAGTGAATCCACCTATTCCAATGAGTGTTTTCTGGTTGGGATTTCAGTACTTAGTATTTGGAATTGCCGACCTCTTCACATTTGTAGGGTTGATGGAATTCTTCTACAGTGAAGCCCCTGCTGGAATGAGGTCCTTGGCCACTGCATTTTCATGGACTTCCTTAGCTTTGGGTTACTTCCTCAGCAGTGTTTTGGTCAAAATTGTGAATCGTGCAACTCATATGACCAAAACCCATGGTTGGCTTGGTGGAAACAATCTGAACCGCAACCATCTTAATCTGTTTTACTGTTTACTTGCTATTCTGAGCATGCTCAACTTTGTGAACTATGTGTACTGGTCCAGATGGTACAAATACAAGCCAAAGGTTAGAGGTCAAGTTGTAGATGAGGCCTCTACAACTCGTCTTGCAGAATTATCCACCAGTTGATTGCAAGATTTCAGATGATCTCCTCATATTTCCTATGAATTGCTCCTCCTGATTCTTCCTGAGCAAGAACATTTGGATATGGTTAGATATATTATATGGCCTCATGGTGATTCTGATATCAATTTATGAGCATTGGTTCCAATATTTTAGTTAAATTATTTTTCTTAGATTGCTTCATTTTTCTCGACTACTAAAAGCAATTTGTTCACTAAAGAAGTAATTTTTTTATTTTATTTTTAAATCACATGGCTTCTCCATTTGATTAGAAAAGCACAATCTTTAATTTGCATCAAAACATATATTTATAATAATATTAGCACTTGTATCTAAAGGAGGTTCAAGGATTAGAAAATTATATGTATGTTAATACATTAGAGAGTATGTGTTTGTGTATTAGACTGCAAATTCTAGTTGCATGTGGTACAATTAATAATAGATGCTAAATAGTGGAATGAAATAAACTTAGACAGATCTAGATTTTTTCAAATTAAATATTATTTGATTATGAAATATTTGATACAGTTTTAAAACAAAAAGTAAAACAAATGAAGAAAGAAAGTCACCATCAAATTGACAAAAACCATTGCAAATGAAAATAGAAATGTTCCCATCCAGTTATCAATATTTATCTGGCTTTTATGTGATAAGTAAAATTTTGAAGCTTTTACCATTAAATGGTAGCTGAAACTTGTTTTTTGATGACTCAACAGTGGTTTGCAGCATGAGATTTGTTGCAACTCAAATCTCACACTATATGTAGCCTTTAAAATTTGAAAATAGATATAATAAAATTAATTTAAAAATGAAATAGCATAAATTTGATATTTATGTACATATCAAATAAATAAATAATAATTAATTAGATATGAAAATCACATAGCATAAATTTAACTTTTATTTATTTATTAAATAAATAAATAATCATTAATTAAAATTTTCAATTAAATTTTCTACATTATGTTTTATTGAAAAATATTACACATCAAAAAAAATTAAAATATTTAAATTCCAAATATATTTAAATATTGATTATAATATAATTACTTTGTACAATACAGTATTTAACTAATTAATGTATTAATTATTTAATGAATATCTCACCATCTTTTAGATGTATTAATATTTTAAAACCTTAATTTAGAGTAATGAATAATAAAGAGAAAATGAAACGTTGTGAATGAATTTTGGAGAAGGAAATGATATACTAGTTGATTTTTAAATGCATTGTTCCTGCCGTTAATAATTAAAAAAATACAAAATTAAATTACAATAGCAGCTCACTAAATAAAAACTTAGAGAGCCTTTGATTTGATTACAAATAGACGAGTGTATTATACATTTATTACTTTTTGTGCTACAATTTTCTTTTAGTTGAAATTATATTTGTCATATTGAAATTAGTTCAGGATTATGTATATATGATTTTCATTTTTTTTAGTTAGCTTTTAAAGATTTTGGATATTATATTTCGTCATCATTCATATGATCTGAATTCAATTAGAGTGTCTAAAGTTGTGTATGTGAAAGTTGTTAGGAAAATGAAGGTGTCTCAACCTTTGTTTTTTCGTAGCATTGATTATTTAAATATTTAATGATGATAAACTTTCCATGTTGTCTTGTGAGTTATAACTTGTAGTTTCTATTTCCAAGGAGGAGTCAAGTTGGAAAGTTGCATTTACAGATGGAGTTGTGCATGAAGGAATTTTCTATTTCCATGTTGAGTTTGCATGGAATGTGAGTTTTCGAGGTGCAGTTATTATTTGGCAAGTGCAGGCTTTCCATGTGTAGGTTTAGTGATAATTGGAAAGTTGCATTTACAGGTGGAGTTGTGCATGAAGGAATTTTCTATTTCCATGTTGAGTTTGCATGGAATGTGAGTTTTTGAGGTGCAGTTATTATTTGGCAAGTGCAAGCTTTCCATGTGTAGGTTTAGTGATAATTGCAAGTGTAGGCTTTCCATGTGTTGAGTTTGCATCGTTGCATGTGGTGACAATTGGAAACTTATTGTTATGTGTGTGCAGTGGTTTTGATACTTTTCATGTTGCATCTTCAATCTTTGGCAATTGATTTAGAATTGTCTAATTTATAAATTGAAAGCTCCTATATATTGAGCACTTTTGTTTTTGAGTTGTATGTTATTATTGTTGAGTTACCGTTATTCTATCGAATTGACTCTAGAATTGTAACACAAACAAACTCATGTAGAGGATTGCACTACAAATGTATTGTAACTGTTGTTTACAAATAATACATTGTTTAGGCTTTTGGAGTGTAGGGTCTTTTCTCCCAAAAGGGTTTCGACCACGTATATTTGGTATTATGTGTTTTTTATTGTATCTCTGATTCTATTTATATTACTTGTTTTGTGCATCTTCTTTATTTTAATTCAATAAGGGTTTGAAACTATAGAAATTTGCACATTCTCTCTTTTGATAGATTGATGTTGGAAGCTTTTCCCCGTATCTGGCTTCCTTTTAGTTGGTATCAAAGCTTGATCACCTCTATTTCCTATTATGGGTTAAAGGGTTTTTTGTACTGATCTTATTTTGAGTGGGAGCTTGTTGTAAAAAACATTTTTTTGAACCTGTTGCAAGAAGGAGATGGCAAGCACATCTACTATATTTGAGATAGAGAAGTTTAAAACATATGCAAATTTGAGTTATGGAAGCTCAAGATGGAAGACATGCTTGTAGACCACGACTTGCAAACAACTATTTATGGAACTATTCCAACGGGCATGAAACAAGAAGATTGGGATATGATGGATCAGAAGGCTAAGGGTCTGATAAGACTCTATTTAGCTGATTGAGTGCTCCTAAACATTCATGAAGAGAAGACTTTTGCACTTCTTTGGAAGAAACTTGCTAATATTTATTAGGTTAAATCCCATGCAAATAAGTTGTTCATGCGAAAGAAGATATATTCTCTATGGATGGAGGAAGGAGGATCTATCATAGAGCACCTGAATGCATTCAACATGCTAGTTGCCCAGTTAACCTTTGTTGGTGTGAAAATGGAGGAGGAGGATCATTTCATGACTTTGTTGTGCTCATTGTCAAATTCTTAGGACCACCTTGTCATGGCCATGGGAATTACCTCTACCACCTTTAAGATGGATGAAGTGGTTGTGTCATTGCTATTTGAAGAGATGTAGAGAAAATATTTTGAAATAGCTAAGGAGGCTCTGGCAATTCGAGGAAGAATGAAAGGAAAAGGAAAAGAAAAGAACACAAAGCAAGAAAAGTCAGAATCCAAATCCCATGGGAGATCTAAGTCTCCTAGTAAGACCAAGGTGAAGTGTTGGAATTGCAAAAAATTTGGTCACTTCCACAAAGATTGTAAGGATGAAAAAAAGAAGAAATAAAAGATGTTCTCTGATTCTAAATCTGATAAATCCTCTCAAAATGATGCAAATTCCTTTGTCGCTTCCTTGGAAATGCATGCATTACAATATGTGTAGTTGATTGACTCATATGCTTCTTTCCACATGACTTTGCATCAAAAAATTGGTTCTCTAAGTATGAAATTTATGATTGTGGGAAGGTGTACCTGGGTGATGACTCTCACCTAAATATTGTTGGTCATTGAAGAGTCAAAATAAGATTCCCAGATGGTAGATTGAAGAGGATCAATGGTGTCCAACATATCCCTGGTTTGGCATGAAACCTTCTTTCTATAAGTAAATTGAATGATGTGGGTGTGCAGGTTGTCTTCTCAAATGGAGGATGCAAGATGACAAGAGGAGATATGGTGCTTGCTAAGGGTGTTCAGATAAGAACTTTTTTTTAGCTAGATGCATGGATGGTTCAATGCAATAGTTCTTTTGTGAAAAATAAGAAGAATTTTTTAGTCACTATCATCACCATTAGAACCAACAACAAAGAAGAAAGTTCCATCCACTTTTGATGGTCATGCTTTCTAGGTACCTAATGGTGCTCATGCTTTGGAGATGAAGTTACCTGCTAAGAAGACAATGCTTTGGCACCAAAGACTTGGTCACATTGGTGAAAAGGGTTTAAGAAACCTAAAAAATAAATACCTTGTTGAGGGGCTTATTGATTGTAATCTTGAGTTCGATTTTTATGAACATTGTGTCTATGGAAAGAAAAATCATGTTTAGTTTTATCATAGTTCGCACAAATCTTCTGGGGTTTTGGACCATGTGCATTCTGATGTTTTTGGTCCTTTAAATGTACTTTCATTATCAAAATATATATATTTTATTTCTTTCATAGATGATTATAGTAGAAGGACATTTATTTATTTTCTCAGAAGTAAATCTGAAGCTTTTAGTCATTTTAAGGAGTTTAAGGCCTTCATAGAAAATAAAAGTGGTAGGAAAATTAAGTGTTTGAGGACTAACAATGGTGGTGAGTTTTGTTCCATAGATTTTGATAAGTTCTATAAAGAAAATTGGATTGAAAGATATAAGACAACTCCACATACCCCTTAGCAAAATGGAGTTATAGAGAGGATGAACATGGTATTGATGGAGAGGGCTAGGAGTGTAACAAACCCAATGTTTTATCCTTTGATTTTACCTATGTTTTGACCCACATGTGAATATTTCAACATAAAGCGATATTTTTTTCCTTTTCTAATTAAATAAAAAGATGTACATTTGAAATAATCCCATTTCAAACTCTCATTGAATTTATAAGGAAAAATTACATAATCCCAAGTAACGATTTCATATTACATAATGCCATGTAAAGATAAAAAAATTCCAATTAGAATTCCATAAAGATAGAGATACATGAATACATACATAGCTTCCACGAGCTTTAAAGAAGTAGAGTACAAATGGTCCAGATGTCCTTGTTGGCATATATTCTCAAATTTTTGTTAAAAATTATATGAGGGAGAGTATCACTCAAACACTTTTCCACCAAGCATGGACTTACTATAGTCCCCACACATCTACCTAATTGGTAAGATGGTCATACCCTTTGATGAAGAGATTGGTCTAGTAACCTCAATAATACTAGCCTTCTTGGGTATTGTGTTGTGTCCTACATAACTAGAGCTAACATAAATTTTCTATGACCTACATGCATGACATTCCCAACTTAATTATGCAAACCTAGCTCACAATGAACCGAAAAGTGTAATCAACAACTACTTACACTATTTTGGCCAAAGATTTAATATATAAAATCGCTCGCTCAGAAGAAATGTTGTATGTTCACCCACCCTTTAGCTCGATTTGGTATATGACCATTCCTACTATTTCCAATTACAATATAATTCAACCTAAAAGGTGATGACTTAACTAAGTGATCACTTGGTTACTCCCATCCACAGATTATCCTAACACTAGGATCAACCAAACTAACCATGTACATATAATATTGCAAACTAACATTTTCAACATAGTACCTTGAGATAATATCAATTCTCATATTTCATACTTTATGTAAGCATACATACATTCTATGGCAACCTCGGCATTATACTAATACGGTACGATTATCTCATATAACCATAATTTCCAACATAAGGAATAAATAAAAATAAAAATATCAACAATAATGGTTTCACCAAAGATCATGCAAGCTACCAAATAAGAAATAATCAAAGTTCAAGAAATCTCAACATAACATATAATTCATCTTTTCCTCAAACTCTCAAGTGTTCATAAACAAATATGATTTCAACATAAGAGAATAGAGAACTAAAATCAGCATGCCTAGAATTATAGCTTCCAATGAAGATATTGTCTCCAAAGCTTAACTCTCACAATCACGCTTGTTGCTCCATCTATGATCAACTTATCTCTATTCTTATCCTTTCTCAAAACTGAAAGGAAGCCAGGTGAGTGGAAACAACTTCCTACACTAATCTAAGTAGGGGAGAGTTACAAAAATATTCTTCAAACACCTTATTCAATTACATAAATAGAAACACACATGGAGAATAGCAGGTAGAATAGTAAGAACACATAAAACAATGACACCAGATATACGAGGGGAAAACCCTTCCAAGTAAAAAACCCCACCATCCAAAAGCACAGTACTATTGTATTATTTGAAATAAAGATTACAATGCAGTTCCCCAAGTACAAAGCTTCTTCAACAAGTGTTTTGAAACAAAC
Source organism: Sequoiadendron giganteum (assembly GCA_007115665.2). Taxonomy (NCBI): domain Eukaryota; kingdom Viridiplantae; phylum Streptophyta; class Pinopsida; order Cupressales; family Cupressaceae; genus Sequoiadendron; species Sequoiadendron giganteum. The sequence continues at coordinate 173,050,309 of CM021109.1, read as the reverse complement.
ACATGTTTAGGAGTGAATCTGGTAGCACTTCGTTACCTGCAAACAAACACTGCATTGTACAATGCAAGGCATGCAATATATAGAGAATACAAGCCAAGAGAAGCATCTAGAAGAGGATGGATGCCAAAATACACATAGAACAATATCACATGCCATAGACATACATTTTGACACATGTACAATATTCTAGGTTACACCCTTTACAACTGTCATAACATGCAATATTCTCTCTCCAAACTTGGGTGCCCAAAATGTGCTCATAACAACCTATGAAAGATGTCTGACAACTATCATAAAATCTATCACAAATCTACCATAAAATCTTCCACACGTTCCATCATAGAATCCATAAAAGAATTTGGCATAATTGACCAAAATATTTGATTCTTTTACAACCTATCATAACTCAACTTAGGTTCCAACTTTCTCCATGCATAAAGATACCTTATGACGCATCGTAGAATCTGTCATAAGTCAAAGATTCCAAAGTGGGATGCCTATGTCCACTTGGTATGTTGATGTGTCATCTAGTCACTTCCAATGATGATGCCACCCAGTCGGTGGGTTCCAATTTATGACAGATATATGCAAGATAAATCTTCAGCAAGATAAGTAGTTCATTTTATTTATACACTACCACTTCATTCTCCTTTCGATTCATTGCATAAATTGGCCTAAAATTATTTCACTCTACTATAGAATAGTTCGACTACAATGTTTAAAAGGGTATCTTTGTAGCTCATACATGTACTAATCTCTAATCAAGAATTTTATCATGATTGTTGAAATAGCTACAAGTATAACTTACAATAATTGAGAGAAATCTTGCAATGATATTTAGACTAAATTTTGATGAAGCAACCATGAAATACCTTTCTCCCATCTCATTACAATACTTCCTAATGGTTGAACTTGAGTCTTGAGAAATGTCATGTAGCAATTTTATGTGTCCAATATTTTTATACTTATGAAAAGAGATAAGAAAAATATTATAGCATATATGAATAAGGAAAAATCACATCTTCACTCGAATAAATTAGGGAACACTTTATATACCTATGTTTCTTAACACTAAAATGTAAATGCATGTATAAACTAAGAAGAAATTCTATGGTGTTAAACCATAAAATCATATAGGTCATTGCTGCTTAAAAATGATGCTAGTATATATAAATTAAGAATAAATAAATCAAATGAGGTAATTGAATTTTCTTCATATGGGAACATATGTAATGATTAAACTAGGGATTTCTACTATTACTTAATAATAGAAGTAGGGGGCAAGGACACTTAAATAAATATAGTCATTTTGAGTATTTGAGTAATCTAATCTCATTTCTTTAAAATATATTACATGAGAATAGCACAATGAGCTATGACATGTGATTATGTAGATCTCTTCTAGGGAGATTTAAGAGGTTAGGATGAGCTATGTTGTATAATTATTTCATCTTGGTTATAATCAACAATATGCATATATTATCAAGTACTTAATCATAAGAATTGTTGTCTTCAAGACCTTTAGGAGTGCAATAGAAGTATGTGTGCTTCTATAATTAGTATAAATGAGTTCAACGGTTGAGTAAATTACTACTAATTATATTGATGAGTGTACCTAATCATTAATAATCTTCTTGCTATAGGATTTCCAATTTCCTTAAGTATGACCCCATCATTGATCATGCTTAAAGCTAGTTCATGACTAGGGTGTATGTCTCTTGAATGATTTTCTTTATGCATCCTTGTTGATAGGATTTTTGGAAAGAGACACTGCAATTGTCATCTAGTGTTGTCATTGATGGAAACCCTGTGTATTGATCAAGTACGCATATCCTCATTTGAGCATACCGGCAGATAGATTGAAATTCGACAAGGCGGAATAGAGTATCCGGCAACTCAACATTCATTGATCTATGTAAATATTTCAGGTTATCATTTTATGTTGTGCATCTCAAGAAATTATTATTGGTGTATTATCTCTATTGAGATTGAAGCACAGTGGCTTGTATCAATTTGCATGGGAATTAGAAGATTCGGTTGGTGTATTCTTAGTTTTTCTTGTATTAAGGCCAACCTCATGAATGTATTAAGGCACAGATGTATGAGAACTAATTAATTAAGTATCTTTATGTTTGTATATCTTTGTTTGGGTCTTAGCCAAGTTGTGGCAAACCATTAAGGGTATGCATTGCATATTTCTCATTATGTGAGCCGACAATTGTAATTTTGTTGTATTCTATTGAATCCGATAAAGTATAAATAAATACTATGTTGTGGATATATATACATGATCATCTGTATCATATTTCATGATGTGTATATGGATTTAATATCCGAATTGCAAGTTAGAGCATAGCATAGGTGAGATAGAGAGTAGTTTCACTTGTGCATAGAAGATTCGTGTTGTGTGTATGAGTAGAGCATAACAAAATTACAAAATCGGTATGTACTTGGCAGCATATCTATTATTGTGCTTAATCTGGAACTGTAATCAGGCATTTTAGATGCTATCATCTCAGTTCGAATCTTCAAATGGTTTTAATCTGAACTCTTAGGCAGCAAGCCCTCTTTTCTTTGAGCAGTGAGCTCCAAAAAGTGTACCTGAATGCAAGTGCATTCCCCATTTGTAATCTCCATTTTGAGTATACTCAGAATCATAATTGTGGATTGGCCATCCACCGTGGTTTTTCCCCTAATAAGGTTTCCACATAAAAATATTGGTGTTATGGTGTTATGTTTAGTTTCTTATTCATGCATTATGATTGAATGTTCCTTATGCTTGGAAGTTAAAGGTTAATAAAGTTAATTTTTGCACAAAACTGATTCACCCCCCCCCCCTCCCTCTCAGTGTGGCTTGTTTCCAACAATTTGTATTGGAGCTAGTTCCTCAGAAGAAGAAGTCTAACAGTTTGGGAGATCTTGGAAGAAATTTCAAATGGATTCAAGTTGTCTTGAAGAATAGCTTATGGTGGCCCTAGATGACCTTGATCAGTCAAAAGTTGAAGTCCATAAACTACAAGCGAATCTCAAAGATGCAGAAAAAATCATTGAGTCTCTGAAAAACAAAATCAACAAATCAAGAGAGAAGAGAAAGGAACTCTGTGATCAAATTCAGCAAAAAGATAATAAGAGCATTGAAGATGAAAAAACCAGTAAAGCCCTAAAAGAAAAGATAGAGGAATGTGAAAAGCATACCCAAGAGAATACAGTTCTGAAGGCAGAAATGGAATCCATCATGATAAGAATGACCAAATAGGTTGAGAACAGATAGAAGAATGAAGAAATCCTAGCATAATCCCTAAAAGAAAAATCTAAAGTATGTAGCCAATTGGATGATAAATTGGAACTATCTAGAAATAGTGAAGAAGCACTTGAAAGATAGTTGGATGATCTCATAAATGAACTTGCTACTACAAATGAGTACAAGGAGAAGTTCAAAACCAGCTCAACCATGCTTAATGAACTAATTGATAATTAGAGGACTCATAGTGATAAAAGAGGTCTTGGATTTGAGAAAGGAGAAAGCTCAAAATCCAGACAAAAGAATTTTGGACAAAGGAGATTTAGGCAAGGAAATCAGATGACCAATGTTGGAAAGTATCTGTTAAGACAACCTAATGCTCAGAGATTTAATGGATACTAATTTAATTGCAACAAGTTTGGACATATGGCTTCTCAGTGCAAAATTAGAATGAATCAAAGTGGTCCATCTTTCTTAGGTTAGTGTTTCAATTGTCATAAGATTGATCATAAGTCAAATGAATGCAAAAATGTGATGAATCAATTTCACAGAAACATCAGATGCTATACTTGCAATAGACCTAGACATATTGCTAATCAATGTAGATCAAGAGGAAATCAATGGAACAACTGATCTGGTAAGAGGAATGTTGTATGCTACAATTGCAAGAAAACTGGACACATTGCTATATTTTTTCGGAACAGAAAAGGTCTGGTAAATCAAAGAAGAAATATGCAAAAGGATGTGAAAGGAAAAGGAAAAGTCACTACAAATGAGGCCAGGCAACAAATGCAGAAAAAATTGGTGAAGAAGAGTCCCTATGTTGAAGAAACTGCACCTACACCAGAACCTATCTCCGGCAATTCCTCCAGGAATTTGTCTCAAGCCTTTGGCCTAGGGGGAGCAGTCAAGAAAATCATTAAACCCCCTAACTAGTAAATGACACCAGATGTAAGTACATACTGGAGATGGATAGATTCCCAACAAATTTTGTTGAACTCATCAGAGGAAGTGGTATACCGTATTAAAATTCAGCAGAAGATCTACCAGGTTTCTGTACACAGAAATGGCGCAACCAGATGAATTAGGGAAAATGCATTTATTGCAAAAAAAAGGTTAGGTATGTGAGTGATAAAAGGTCACTTCTATTCCTCATTTGTCACTTTTCCCTCTAAAGAGAAAGAAGTTGGAAAGCTCCAGGTGACCTAAGGCGAATCAAGGCGAAAATCAAGTGTGAAGGTGATTCAGCGATTGATTTCGGGTCCGGTGAAAAAAGGTATTTATCAAGAACTTCTTTGATTTTTTTATTTGGGCAAGATGAATACTCCTTCAGTGGTCTAAGTTAAGGACATAACCTATCCTGAATTTAAATTGCATCCCTACAAGTCTTTAGAGACCGATCCATTAGGGGCATTTTCGTTAGTCCTACACGGAGTCTTGCATACAGAGGATATTAGGGTTTACATTCATGCAAATATTGAAGAGCTAGGAAGCTATCAACTTATGAATTTTTACAATCATCATATCATTGATGAAGACTTCAGTGTAAAACCGGAACACCAAATCCTGGAAACGAAGAAATTCACTCTAATGGTTAAATTTCTCATGTTTATGGAATCAAAATGGGTGCATTATTTCTTGAGTCAAGTACATGATGAGTTTATGTGGCTTACTATTCCCTTCAAAATTAATAAGGAAGCCATTAGAGCAGTAACCAGTCTGAATTATTTCGGTGGTCTACCTATTTTGAAATCCGTGAAAAATCAAACCATCACCAACGCTATAGGCTTGATATATGACAGGAGAGAAATGACTATTGACAATATTGCTGATATAAATGTTATATTTGCATCTATGGTAATTGGCTATATAATATTTACCACTCTAGCAGTGAAAACTCTATATTCGGTATGACAATTTATGCCACCTACCAAATGGTGAAAGAAAATATGGTACCTATGCAGAGAAGCACACCAAAATTCATAATGAGCTTAAGAAATTGGTAACAACCAAAAGAGTAAGAAAATAAGTTGAAATTCTTGCAAAAAGTTTGGGTGTATCCGCAGAGCAACTAAGTGAAGCCAAGTAGAAAAGGGTAGAAGATGAAGTCGCAAGGAAAGTTGCTAAGGAGGTAACAAAAGCACAATCAACTAGTCTAACAACACCACCTACTCAAACTAGAACAACCAGAAGCTCGACATCTCACTCAGCTCCCGAAGCAAAATCTGCTCCTGTGAAAAGTGAAAGCAAGAGATCCGGAAAGGAAGCCAAAAGAAAGAAAAGAAAAAGAAAAAGAGTGTACATGACTATTTCTGATGATGAGGAAACAAAATCCGATGAGGATGTCAAGGAAATCAAACAACAAGGCACTAAAGTAGCAACTGTGCCAAAACCCTCCAGTGTAGATGCTCAGGCAAAGAAGAATATCAAGGTTGATACACCTGGTATGACTGTTGAACAAATTGAAAAATCAATAATCTCATATGGAAATATTAAACTGCTTTATCAATGGTATGAATCTTTTTATGAGTCTGATAGAAGAATTCTAGAAGAAGCTACAATAAAGCACATGAATATCTTCAACAAAGTTTTGGTTGAAATCATGCTTAGCCTCCCAAAAAAATTGTATGATATTCTAGAATCAAGGAGATTGAATGCCCTGACTGAAGAAGAATGAATGAGAGAGAGAATTCTTGCAGAACTATGTCCGATAATGTCTGTGGAAGACATGCAAGCATTCTTGAACAAAGAAAAAAGGAAGTTCAGAAGCAAGTCAAGGGTCAATAAACTGATGATTGGTCAAACAAATGAAGTCACACAAGAAATGAAATGAATTCTGAGAGAGTGACTACTGAGTGACAAAACTGAAGTTGTGAATGAGGAGACTCATACAGATAATGTCTCATCTGATCCGGTTAAAGATGCAGAAGAAGGAAATTTTGATGTTGGTGAAAACCTCGAGATTCCACTTCCAGATAACAACATAGAAATCCCCATGGAATTTGAAGCAACTGTGACTGTATCAATTGAGTCGGCAGAGAACACTGAAGAAAATTCAAAAGTTTCAATTGAGGAAGCATTAGCTGAGGAAAAGAAAAGTGATGTAAAGATGAAAACAAGAGACACTACTAAGGTAGTTAAGAAATTCTTGGTGGAACATAAGGAAGACATTAAGCCAGAATTAATTAAAGGTCCCATTGACCTATCAACCTTGAGCCCAATCCAAATAATGAAGGTGGCCTCATTTTCTCAAGTAAAAGCTCAAGAGGAGCTGCTAAAATATCATATTGAAGATAGTGAATTTTTGGCACTTCCGTCTGGAGTACTGGAGAAGATCATGCCCTCCTTTGTGAAAGATCAGACTGAATCTTCATCTAGTGGACTGAAGAGGCTTATCAACTTAGTGAGTACTCATTTTGAGTCTCTTGAAAAGTCTATGTTGGCAAAAGTACAAAAGGAATTTGATGCTAAAAGGTTTAGTGGATTGAAAATATTGATTGCCAAATACAAAGTCACCTTGGCCACTTGTGTCAGGCACATACAGGATGCTCTAACTAAAGGAGGCAAGATTTACAAATCTTGTTTTTCTTTTTCAAAGTTACAGAAGAAAATGAGAAGAAGGTGAAAGACCTAGAAAATCAATTAGCAACTATCTCTGAGGCTTTTGATTCACTATCTAGTGGTGTTGGGAAAGTTGAAGGCGAAGTAATGTCTCTGCTAAATAAAATAAAAGGGTTGAAGCATGAAAATGATAAAATTGTCTCCAAAACTTGTGAACTTAAAAGCATCATTAGCCCCAAAATTGATGTAATGGGTAGTGCCCTAAAAGAAGGAGAGGAAAATATGGTAGTCAAGGAACCAACCAGCTCGGAATCCACAAAAACGTTGTCTTATCTGATTTGTGGACACATAACCATAATGGAAAGTCTCAAATGAGTTTGGGACTCAAACTTGGCATAGCTAAAGAAGGATTTTGCAGACATCTTTAAGCTTTTGTAAGGTAAAGTAGCACCCTTGTATAGACACAATTTTGAATGAGTCTTTTTGGTATGTGATCCTTTCCTTTTCCATTGATGTCAAAGGGGGAGAAGTAGAGTGAAAATGTATGATTAGCTTAGGGGGAGAGTAGCATTTTTTGAAATTTTGGACTGCAGTGAAGTTTATCTTGGTACTGATCCGACACAGTCATTATTTCACTAAGTGTTGCCATCAATTCCAAAGGGGGAGATTGTTGGCAAGAGACACTGCAACTGTCATCTGGTGTTTTCATTGATGGAAACCCTATGCATTGATCAGGTACGCATATCCTCATTCGAGCATACCGGCAGATAGATTGAAAGTCGACAAGGTAGAACAGAGTATCCAACAACTCAGCATTCATCGATCTGTGTAAATATTTTAGGTTATCATTTTGTGTTGTGCATATTAGGAAATTATTATTGGTGTATTATCTCTATTGAGATTGAAGTGCAGTGGCTCGTATCAATTCACATGTGAATTAGAAGATTTGGTTGGCGTATTCTCAGTTTTTCTTGTATTAAGGCCAACCTCATGAATGTATTAAGTCATGGATGTATGAGAACTAATTAATTGAGTATCTTTATGTTTTCATATCTTTGTTTGGGTATTAGCCAAGTTGTGGTTGACCATTAAGGGTACGTATTGCATATTTCTCATAATGTGAGCCAGCAGTTGTAATTTTGTTGTATTATATTGAAGCCGACAAAGTGTAAATAAATCCTATGTTGCAAATATATATACATGATCGTCTATATCATTTTGCATGATGTGTATGTGGATTTAATATCTGAATTTTGAGTTAGAGCAGAGCAGAGGTGTGATAAAGTGCAGTTTCACTTGTGCATAGAAGATCTATGCTATGTGTATGAGCAGAGCATAACAGAATTACAGAACCAGTCTGTAAGGCAGCAGATCTATTATCGTGCTTAATTTAGAACTATAATCAGGCATTTTAGATGCTATCATCTCAATTCAAATCTTCAAATGGTTTTAATTTGAACTCTTGGGCAACAAGCCCTCTTTTATTTGAGCAGTGAGCTCTAGGCAATGTTCCTTAATGCAAGTGCATTCCCCTTTTGTAATCTCCATTTTGAGTATACTCAGAATCATAATTGTGGATTGGCCATCCACCGTGGTTTTTCCCCTAATAGGGTTTCCACGTAAAAATCTTGGTGTTATGGTGTTGTGTTTATTTTCTCGTTCATGCTTTATGATTGAATGTTCCTTATGCTTGGAAGTTAAAGGTTAATAAAGTTAATTTTTGCACAACATTGATTCATCCCCCCTCTCAGTGTGGCTTGTTTCCAACAAGGATGATGTCTATCGGCCTGTTAAATATGAGAACCTTGATATGAGAATTAGCATATGAATGAAGGATATTAGAGTTGTAGTGAATTGTAATTTATGGTTGCATTCTAAACTGAAGGTAAAATTATCGTTTAATTTGAATGTGCCAACGAGATTAAGCTAAGAGATAAACCTATGAGATCATGTGATCCAACATCTCTTGAGACCTTAATGTTGGCCATCACATTCATACTTTGTATAAATAAATTACATAATCTATGAACTAAGATTATTATAAAATATGGAGTTGCACCATAAGGTAGAGAAAACAGAAGATCAAGAATATTACTGGTGATATTATTAATGGGTTATGTTTTTATATATTGGTTCAATGTCATTTTTTTGTGTTTGTGAATTTGATTGGAAGTGGTTTCCTATGGGTTTGTGTGAACCAAGGGTAATTTCATGTTGCATAATAAGCTTATCCCCTATGTTGATAAGACGAACCTGAGGATATTCGAGACAGTTTATGAATAATAATGCATCGAGTTTGATTCAAGACCTTGATATAATTAAAGGGAGTTGTTATAGTATGGGTTGTTAAATTATATATTTATTTGTGTTTTCCTAATTGTTGATAAGCATTAATAATAGAATAAATACATTAATGAAACCTTGATTATTGGGAAACTTGTGCATATGTGTCCCTTGAGAGACCTTTTGAGGAGAAAATGTGTGACTTTGATCTATTTGGAAGTGGGTACGTAGGAAGCCCTTAGGCAAAGGATGCCTTTGTGATATCAAGTCCAAAAGGGGAGGGTTCAGGGGGAATAACTCCAAGGGTTGAGGTTGTTCCTAATTGGTTTCACCTTCCCTCTTTGGTAGGCTTTGGTTTGAGGCTGAAATGGGTACCAAATGGGTATGTTAAATTTAATAAAATTTAATAACTTATATTGAATAAATAATGTTCTTTTGAATACTAATTTGAATTAAGTAATGGATTTGACTAATTTCTAGTCGATATTTGATTATATGTATATGTTGAGTAAAGGCCATCTTGTGTTGGTTATGTGTAACTCTTATGTGTTTGTGAAATCCAACTCCATATCTAGAGGTTTCAATGTATAGGCCCATGGATTTGTTGATTATGATATATTTTGACTAGTATTGTGATTCTTGTTATGTGTGACCCACCCAAGAGTGAACCTCCAGAATATTTGAGTAGTCATAGGAAATCATTGGACTGTGCGAATGATTGATGTCTAGGCTACTACTAGGGACTATCTGACATTCACTTGGTTCATGGAGGTGAAGGTCATATGGGCTATCCTGGTTATGATATGATAATATTTTCATGAGTAGGGACCCATCCGTCTGGTAATGGTAATTTGAAGGTAAATATTGTTTCAAGGGGGTTCATAGGAGTCACTGAGGGCACGAAAGTGACTAATGCCAAGTGTTATCAGGATTGTGAAAAAGATAGCTGACAATATCACTAAGGTCACAAGGTGGTATATGTCGAAAGCTACTTCTTTCTGGGTGGACAAACTTGTCACCAATGGCCTATACATTATTGAAGTTATAATCCACTAGGCTATGGTAGGTTCACTACTTATGGAAAGCCTTGGGATGGAGGATGGACCCATGGTGTAGTAGGGGATGCACTAAATCCCCTTCCAAATTTTCAAATTGTATTCTTGGTCTTGTAGGGTTGAGGACGGACCCATGATGTAGTATGGGATGCATCGAATTCTCTACTCAGTTGTACAATGGTGTAGAAGATGGGAGGAAAGGATAAGACCCATTGTGTAGTCTACAATGTACCGATATTCTTTTTCTATCTGGGATGCATTATGGATATGTGTTAGTCATCTGTTGTGATATGTCAGCTAGTCATTGTGTATGTGTGATGTGTTGGAGCTAGTCATTGTGTATTTGTGAGGAGTGTTGGAGCTAGTCACTATGTATTTGTGATGTATGTTAGAGCTAGTCACTAATGTAAATGTGATATGTGTATGAACCAATCATTGTTGTACTTGTGATGTATAAATGAGATAGTCACAGTTGTACTTGTGATGTATAAATGAGATAGTCATAGTTGTACTTGTGATGTACATATGAGCTAATCACCATTGTACTTATTATCTATGTGGGATCTCGTCACTGTTCCACTTGTGATGTGTAAATGAGATAGTCACAGTTGTACTTGTGATTCACATAAGAGCTAATCACCATTGTACTTATAATTTATGTATGATCCAGTCACTATTGTACTTGTGATGTGTATGAGCTAGGCAACTTGTGTATATGGAGGTATGCTCATAACAACCATTTTGTATGACCTTTGGGATTATGGTATGTATGACCCCTTGTGAGTATTGTGAATGTTTGTACACTAATTTTTGGTAATGTTTGGTATGGACTCAACACTTAATGGAAAATTTATTATCATTATATTGTAATTGGCTAACTTAATAACTTATAGGTACTTAATTAATAGTCATGGGTTAAAAACAAGATCAAAGATTTCATTCTAGATAAAATAATGAACTCCCTCTAACATTGTGGGGTGAACTATGAAGCCTTTGATTCCCATGAGGGGATATGTAGGCAGGGTAACCATGAACCCTCAAGGTATAGGCTTGGGTCTAGGGATGACCCTAACTATAGGAGGTTAACACTTCTAAGTGTAAGCATATAAGTTGTGACTTTGATTTGTTATCACCATGGTGAATGAATAATTTTTGATATTAACACTTCAAATTTAGTCGAAGGATGCTTGATTAGTTAAGTTGGTAGTTGTGGTAAATTGTTTAAAAGAAGAAAATAAATTGTAGTGCTCAAGTGGTGGATTTTACAACAAATAACACTATCCATGACATGGACAATTACTATACATAAATCCCAAGGCCTAACACTACGAAAAGCAATAATTGATATTGGTAAAATAAAATAAAAAGTACTAACATTTATAGCTATATCAAGAGTGAAATCATTAAATGGCCTTCATATTCTTCCAAATTTCTCTTTTGAGTGGTACTTAAGAATGCAAAACAATCCATACATAATTATCAGAAAGAAAGAGGAGGATCAATTACAATCTCACTATGAAAAATTGAGGTGTACACTTGTCAATCCAATCTCTTTCACATTAAATTTAAATCTAATTTTTCACTACCCAATTTATATTGTCTTAAAAAAAAAATTCCTCTAGACTAACTCATTGAAACCTTTTTGGTATGTAGGTGGAGGCTTGCTAGACAATTGCAACCCAAAAAAAGAGATTTGTCTTTCTTGTTTAAATTATGTTTCCATTAAATAATTTACATTACATAACTTATTTTTGTTCATGCTATATATCTTTCTAGTAAAGTAGGCAAAAAAAAAATCATATTTTCTAAGAAAAATTTGCAAAATCTTAGTCTAATAGAAGTTGCAATGGCTATAAATAAGACAATAGATGTGAGGTGCAAGGTTGGTTCCTGGTCAACACTAACTACATGTAATAACTATAAATTTAATTATTCCATTTCTAGATAATTATATTCGCTATCAAAAATACAATTGAAAATGATAATAGACGTAACATTAAATATTGCTACAATGATGTCAATCATCCCAAACACATTTTAGATAAATTAATAAATAATTAATTAATACATACTTATAATATAGTATAATTTATTTTATTTTTTTGTTGTGCCAAAAATTTCCCGTGACTCAGCTCAACATCCAACCAGCCTTGCCTTGGTCTTACAAATTGAAACGAGACTAATCCTCTAGAACTCAAACTCATTTTATATAAAATACAATAACTTAACAATTGCACCTACTTTTTCATACAAATACCAGTACTATAAGGACTAAATAAACTTCCCTCTTTTCACGGTACAAAGATCCTCGCAGGTACAAAGAAACAAAATCCGTTGTTTCCAAGAGAGATTTGAGTCTGCTGCTTTTTGAGCGGAGATGACGAAATTAAAACAGTTGTGCAGAGAATCAGTCGACTGCGGCAACATCAACTTTTTCTCCCTTACAACTGCACTCACTGGTTTGTTTCAAAGAGCAGCATCTTGGTTTCGAATTAAATTCCATAAATATAAGCTAAAATAATTATCTTGTAAGCAGGCTTATATTTTTCAAGAGCCGGCACCGCAACGTTTACTAAAGATTAAGGAAAATCTTTGAGACTTGAAAATTTAAGCGCCTTGGGAAGTTCTTTCATAGTGCTGTAGAAGAGACATTTTCTGGATAAACAATAAAACAAACTATGAATCACCCTCTGTTGTTCAATCATCTGACCGTCTTGTGAATCCACCTAAACAATGTGAACAATGTTCACAGTGTTAGTCTATAAAAAGCTCTATATTACGATGCTCTAAATCGTAGTATGTGAAGCTGGCTAAGTGATTTGCAGTTTGATAGTGCCATACCCATTATGGTAAATCCATAATCAGAAATCTCTGTTTTTCAAATTGGATAAAATCACGACTTTTTAAGAAAATAATTAGAGAATGTTAGGAACAGCTGAGATTTGAGACTAATGCAGTAGAGGAATTCATTTTGCAGGCAGAGTATAGAGATATTAGCATGCAGGAGAATGAATTGGAAGGCTTTGAGGACTGGAAAGGAAGACCTGCTCGCAAGAAAATCCATGGCGGAACACGCTCTACCCTCTTTGTTTATTGTATGAAATTTTCTTCTTCTTACTTCATGCTCTCATGCGGCTGCTTAATTCCATTTTTTGTTTAAATTTAAGCAGCGGGAGTGTTCCCATGCATAAATTTTATTGTTGGGAAAGGATAATTTGAAATTTTTTCCTATTTTAATGGAGCAGCTACTGTTTAAGAATTGAAAATAAGCTGTGGGAAAAAAGGGGGGGCTGGAAATAAGCAGCAACTACATATTGTTAAAAATTCACGTGGCTCACAAATTTTTTTTCCTCTTTTTTAAAATTTGCTTTCTTTTTTTTTTTTCTAATTTTGTTTTTTAAAAAATTATTATCAATATTGTTAATACAAATTTAAGTTGCTGCTAAAAAATAAGCAGAAAAATTAAACATTCATGGGGCCATCAATGCCACAAATAACTCCTAAATAAGTTGAGCAGTGGCTGCTAGCCAAAATAAACTAAGCAGCCGCATGGGGATATGAGGTTATAGTTGTAGATTGATTCATGTTTTGTTTGAAGTAATTTGGTAAAGATGAAGAAAGATGTAAGAGGTTTAAGATGTGGATGACACATTAACCGTTGTATATGATGGGGTCGTTGGGCTTAATCGGCACACACTAAGCGCTAACTTGCTTAGATTGCCGGACCCGTGGGCCCCATTAATCCGACCTTTCCGTTCTTAACATTTCAACGTTTCCGTTTTCTTGGGATTCCGTTCAGGTAGCCTTTCTCGTTCCTCCATTCAAGATGATTAGTTTACATTTTTTTATTTTGAAAATTGTGAGTGTGACTAACTATTTAGGTAGATTTAGATTTCCGTATCTCATAGTTATGCAGGGAAAAAATGTTCTATTTAAATTTCTTTTAAATCTTTTTATATGTTTGTTTATATGTAAAAAGCCCCGTCCATGTGTTTTTAACCAGAAATAAAATTAAATAAATAAATAAATGATATTAAAAATATTTAATTTTATAATGTAAATTAAAATATATTATTTTTTTAATAATTTATTTTAAAATATTGTAATTCAATTTTCTAATTTGATAAATTAATATTGCAATTAAATTTTTGTAATCTTATAAATTAAAATTATTATTAATATCTTTGATATATTTTAAAAATATAAGATAAAATTTAATTAGATAAAATAAAGAATTATATTTGTAAAAGAGATTATTAATGCACATATTCAATTTTAACAATTTGGATTGCAATGGTCATCAAAACATAGGTTATGGTGCTTAAATAAAAAGCTTTTCCAATTACAACAAATAATTAAGGGAAAAAAACATCTAATAGAAATGTGTACTATACAATACTAGTAAACAAATAATAAGTAGCAAAGTTCAAGAATTTGAAACAAGAGAAATAGAGTAGGGTAGAATTAGGTATAATTTGCTAGCCCATATTCTTAGTTAGCTCAAACATGAGAAGTTCCTTGTTAGTGCCTTTCCTCCTTTTATTATACCTATTTTTTATATATTTAGACTAAGATCATGACATGATTTTCATTTTATTTGTTTTCTTTTTTAGTCCCTTATAATATTGAGTGACAACACTTAAAGGTGCTATCAAATGGTAGATATACATAAATATTTATATAATCTTATTAGCCAAATACTACACATTTAGGTTTATGGTGGTTATTTTATATAGTACTTTGGTTGATAAGATTATAAATATTTTTGTCTATTGGTCATCTGATAACATCTGTATGTGCTATTACTACCTTTTAAGAATTTGGCAGTTGTGATACTTTAAGATATTTTTTAATAATTTATAAAAAAGAAACAACTATGAAGGTATTATTAATTTATCAAAAGTAATGATCATTTCCAAAGATAAGCAAGAGTGATACAAAAATTATTAACCAAAAGGTAGTGCAAGAAAAAAATTGCATAGAAACCTCATCATTGTAATCATTTTAAAAATATTTTAATACATAGCATTATTCTACTAAATTTTGGTATGAATTTTCTTAAGTATTTATTATTTCCATGTTTATGATTACTTGTTAGGTTTTTTCATACAACTATATAGGTCTAGCCAAAGCTACTAGTACTCTCATGTGTCTTGAGAAAAAAATTCTATAGACTAATATGTTGGTGTGTAAGGGTGTGAAGTAATATTCATTTGGTCAATTACATCCATGAGGATTTCTTATAACAATATATTTTTTAAGGCACAATCTTCACATAAGGTACAATATAATATTGATTTTTTAAAGCATATTGATTTACATGATTCTAAAAATAATTTGTGGGCATGCATAATGATGATTATAATAATTCTACATCTTCTTCTATAACAATCAGTACATTTTGACTTGATGAGATCATTGTGAATGGTTATTATGATCTTTTATATGCTAGGGCTTATGTTTGTTACAAACCAATTAAGGGTGTTCTTATTGATCTTACTTGTCAATTTAACATATATTCAAAAAATATTTAATCATTATTTTTAATAGCTATAATATGAGTATTCAATTGTTTCCCTTAAGATAACTAATAGAATGTCAATTGTGGTTATGGGTTTCTTTATTTTACTTTTGATATTTTTTTTGAAAGAATATTGAATCTAAATAACATATATTTCTTACTTTGGATTAATTCCATGTATTACTTGGTTTTCCATAGATTCAACAATGTCAAAAAGTTCCTTAGATGTTACATTAGTATATTAAATAGGTTCAAAGGGGTTAAGTTGTTACTATTGCTAGAGAACCATATGTATCATTATCAAAATTAGGTAATTTTATTTTGGATACATTTAATAAGATTCTTAAGGAAACATTTTAGGAAATATGCATCAACCATGCATCTTCATTATTTTTGGTACCTTGACTTGGTGGGGTCATATCTCCTAGATTTCTTATCAAAAATTGAAGTTGTTAGATGCATTAGAAAGAACTCTAAAAAAATATAAGTAGAAATACAAAGAGGATTAGTCAAAGGCAACACAACAATCAAGGGGTAGAAATTAATCTATTGAATGTTGGTGATACTTCAATAAAATTATTTGAATTTTTCCACTCGTTATTTGTCTATTAGTATGTTTTTTCTCTTCAATTATTTGTTGTAATTGGAAAAAAAATATTTAATAACAATAAAATGTGTTTTGATGACCATGTCCACCACAATCTAAACTTTTAAATTCAAATATTTACATGTTAATAATCTCTCTTACAAATAAAATTCTTTATTTTATATAATTAAATTTTATCTTATATTTTTAAAATAGATCAATAGACACTAATAGTACTTCCTAATTTATAAGATTGAAAAAGATTAATTGCAATATTAATTATCAAATTTAAAAACATGGCTTTATTCTAAATTAAATTATTAAAAAAAAATACATTTTAATTTAACTTATAAAATCAAATTATTATTTTTTGGAATGTCATTCATAATTCGTTTAAAGGAAGACATAAATGAAAAAAAACATGGACGGGGGCTTTTTTATATATAAAGAAACGTATATAAACATTCTTTAAAAAAAATTAAATAAAACATTTTTTCCCTACATAACTATGAGATAAGGGAAATATAAATGAACCTAAATAGTTAGTCACAATTAATATATGGGCTGCCACTTGCTTGAGAAACCTCTAACGATGGAAATGAATAGCTACAGCAACGAAAAAGGCTAACGTTCAAACAAAGGAACGAAAAAAGCTACCGGAAAGGTATCCCTAGAAAATGGAAACGTGGAAATGTTAAGAAACGGAAAGGTCGGGTTAATGGGGCCCACAGGCTCGGCCACCTAAGCAAGTCAGCGCTTAAAGTGTGCCGGTTAAGCCTAGCCATATGATGGATTACAGTAATGGAAGGATTTGACAACGTAGCATTTTTAGCGGTGGCTGTAAACCTTGTGAACTATTTCACTTTGATCATGCATTTGGAAATTGTTGTAGCAGCCACCACGCTGACCAATTTCATGGGTACTCCTTTTCTATAGGCCCTGCTTGGAGGGTTCATTTTCGATTCCTACATCAACAGATTCAATTCATGCGTTATATTTGCTTCAGTAGAACTTGTATGTTTCTTACAACCTCTCCTTCACTTTAAGTCTATACCCATTACTAGTTTCTATAGGATTTAGATATGTTTCGAATGGGTTTGCAGGGTTACCTTATATTGACAACACAAGCGAACAAAAAATCTCTAAAGCCTCCACCCCACAACATATTTGATCCCTTAGTTGTGTGCGAGAAAGTGAGTGGAGGGAATGCTGGTATGATGTTCATTGGATTATATCTTGTGGCTCTTGGAACTGGAGCTATCAAGGCTGTTAATTTAATATTGTAGCTCGGACAGTTGTTTCTCCAATTCCAAGAATTAACATTAATTCTTGAGACTTCTAGATAGAAGTTAGTTAGGTCTAGATATTTAATTATTTAATTAAATAATTGATTCCTCTAGAGACTTCTAGAAACCAGTTAGTTAGGGTTTGTTAGAGTCTAATTAATCTTAGCCACTGATTGAGATTAAATCTTGGCCATTGGTTTTCCAATGAGAATAGTTTAAAAGGGGGTCATTGGGCATTTGGAGAACACAGACTGATAAACACAAGTTGTAGAAATATTTGCAGTAATAGCAAATAGTCTTGCAGTGATAGCAAGGGCGCAGTGATAGCGTTGGAGGCAGTAGCAGTGGAATTTCAGCAGGAGAAATTGAGAGAAGAATTTCCGGTGAAGAATATTGCTGGAGCTTTGTCAGTGAGAGGCAAGCAGTTTCTTTTGTATCTCTTGATTTGCTGAAGATTAATATAATTCCTCATCTGCAGTACTGGTTTTCCCTCTGGGGTTTTTCCAAGGACAATTTGTCCAAAAATATTGTGTTTATTAGTTTGCATGTTTTCTTCTCTATTCTTGTGAGTTTTATTTGTGACGTTGCAGTTGTATTATTTTTCAGTATTTGTTGTGAATTAATTTTCGGCAATCAAATAATCTTTATAGATAGGAGATTAATAATCAGTAACTACAATAGATTTTTCACATGGTATCAGAGCAGATCTAAGGGCAGAAAGAGCTTAGCACAGGCACAGGAAGAAAAGGAAAATAGAGGGTTTATAAAACCCAGTTCTACCTCTTCAGCATTATTATTTTTGTTATTACTATTTTTTGTTTGAGATGGCCTCAGCAGGTTTAAGAGATCAGGACAGATTGGATGGAGCCTCAAATTTTGGTGTCTGGAAAGCCAGAATTTCCTTATTGCTGGAAGAGAATGGTATCAAGGAATATGTTACCAGTGTTGTAGTTGTACCTACAAATCCAGCACAGCTCTTAGCATATAAGAAGGAAGATGCCAAGGCAAGGAGGTTGATTCTTGATGGTGTTAAGGATCATATTGTTCTACATATCACAGAGTTGGATACAGTGAAGATGATGTGGGACGCCATTTTGAATCTGTACTAGAATGCTACCACTAACAAGAAGCTGATTCTCAGAGAAAAGTTGAGGAACACCAGGATGAACAAGGGAGAGGATGTTACAAGTTACCTCACCAGACTTAGACTTGTCAAAGATGAGTTGGCAGTTGTTGGAGATAAACCAGATGATGACAAGCTAGTAAGGATAGCCCTAAATGGGTTTACTAAGCAGTGGGATGTCTTTGTTCAAGTTATTAATGGACGAGACACCTTACCATGTTGGGATCGACTATGGAGTGACTTCACTCAGGAGGAGCTTAAACTAAGCCTTGTCAATGGTGCCAGCAGTAAGAGTCAGAAAAGTGAGGCAGAACAAGAAAACGTTGCCCTAGCAGGAAAAGGTAAAGCAAAGAAGGGGTCTAGCAAAGGATCAAATCCCAAAGGTGAGAAGAAGAAGGACTTGTCTAAAGTCAAGTGCTACGGCTGTCATGAGTTTGGCCACTATGTCAGCAATTGCCCACAAAAGAAGAAAGGAAAGAAGCAGACGGCAGCTTCAGCAAGTGCAGATGAGCTCTCTAGCAAAATGGAAGATGAGTTTGCACTCATAGCTTGTATGGTTAGCTCAACCTCACAGGGTTTTTGGTATATAGACAGTGGGGCGTCATTTCATATGACAGGAGTTAGAGAATACTTCTCCAGTTATAAGGAGGAGGACATCAGAATCCAGATTTCTATGGGGAACATGTCCAAACTAAATCCAGTTGGAAAAGGGATTGTTCTATTTCAGAGGGAGAATGGCAAGCCGATTCCCATTCATGATGTGTTGCATGTGCCAGGCTTGGGTATGAATCTTATTTCCATATCTTTCCTTCAGGATAAAGGCTACAATGTACTCTTTAGAGTGGCAAATGTGTTAATCAAGCACAAGGATTGGAAATCACCCATAGCTATTGGAGTTAGGAGCGACCGACTTTACAAGTTGTAGTTTGATACTCATAAGGCACTGATGATCAGCGGAAATTCTAGAGATCAAGGAGAGCTATGGCATAGGAGGATGGGCCATATACATCATGGAGCACTCAAATTGCTTCGTGAGACAGTGACAGGTGTTCCAGAGGTGAGCACAGAGCATGATGATGTATGTAAGGGATGTGTGTTGGGGAAGTTTGTGAAAAAAACTTTTCCAAGGAGTGACACCAGATCCAAGGGTGTTCTTGATCTAGTACATTCAAATATATGTGGACCAATGTCGATGAAATCTCTCAGAGGATACGAGTACTTTGTTACTTTTATTGACGATTTCTCCAGGAAGACCTAGATATACTTCTTGAAGACCAAGGATGAGGTTTTCAGTCATTTCCAAGAGTTCAAAGCTCTTGTGGAGAATTCAACAGGCAGGAAGATAAAGGTTCTTCAGTCAGACAATGGAGGCGAGTACAAAGGGAAAGAGTTCCAGGAGTTCTATACTAGGGAAGGAATCAAGAGAGAGTGGACTGTTCCTTACAACCCACAACAGAATGGGGTTGCTGAAAGGAAGAATCGATCTATATTAGAGGTGGCAAGGGCTATGTTGTATGACCAGGATATGCCACGTTACTTATGGGCAGAGCCATGCAGTATAGCAGTATACATACAGAACAGGGTTCCACATAAGGTATTGGGCAAGATGACACCAGAGGAGGCGTTCTCAGGGAAGAAGCCAAATGTCAGCCACTTCAAGATATTTGGGAGTTTGGCATATTGTCACATTCCAGGTGCTACACATTCCAAGTTAGATTAGACTGCAGAGAGAGGGTACTTTGTGGGGTACAGCGAGACCTCAAAGGCATATCGGATATTTATCCAGGGGCCAGGAGGATTATAGTCAGGCGTGATGTCAAGTTCATGGAGGACAAGGCATTTAGAAGGTCCAGAGATTTGCCAGCAGATGATCAGAGTGAGTAGCCAATAGAAGCTCCAAGGATTGAGCAATCAGATCAGGGATAGTGAAGCTCGAGTACAGTGACTAGTACAAGCACAGGCTCAAGTGTTGAGAGTTCGTAGAGTATGGAGCAACAGATGCAACAGATCCAAGAGATGCATCAGAAACACATGGGGGTTGATATTTCATCCTCTACAGTTCGTAGCAGTAACCAATAGGATACTCAGGAGTTTGTGGGAGCTCCTAGGATGAGTAGCAGGCAACGGAGACAACCAGCCAAGTATAATGATTATATGGCTTTAGTTACTCAGTTGGTAGATAGTGAGCCTTCTAGTTATCAGGAGGCCGCACAACAACAAGTGTGGCGAGATGTGATGGTTGAGGAATATACCTCAATAGTGCATAACGATGTGTGGGAGGTTGTGCCTAGACCGACAGATAAGGCAGTGGTTGGATCACGCTGGATCTATAAGATCAAGCATGGTGCAGATGGTAGCATAGAGAAATACAAGGCAAGGTTTGTGGCCAAGGGTTTCTCTCAGAAGGAGGGAATAGACTATGAGGAGACATTCGCTCCAGTGGCCAGGTATACTTCTATACGATCTATGATCTCTCTTGCAGCACAGATGGGATGGCAGATCCATCAAATGGATGTCAAGATAGCGTTTCTTAATGGTGAATTGAAAGAGGAAGTATACATAAAACAACCAGAGGGATTTGTAGCACACAGCAGTGAAACCCACGTGTGCAGATTGAAGAGAACTTTGTACAGACTCAAGCAACCTCCCAGGGCGAGGTATGAGCGTATTGATGAATACTTGCAGGGATTGGGCTTTTTGAAGAGTGAGGCGGATGCTAATCTCTACTACTTGGTAGTTGGGGGTGAGATTCTCATTCTTGTTCTATATGTGGATGACTTGTTTTTAACAGGTTCACTGGGGCTCATAGAGGAGTGCAAGAGGGACCTTGCAACAAAGTTCAAGATGAAGGATTTGGGGCTTATGCACTACTTTCTAGGCATGGAGGTATGGCAGACAGATGGTGAGATTTTCCTTGGTCAAGGGAAATACTGCATTGAAATCTTGAGGAGGTTCAAGATGGAGGATTGCAGAGCCATGTCTACTCCTATGATCACGAATTGGAAGAAGGTAGACTCATCCAGGGAGAAGGATGTAGACCCCACCTTATACAGATAATTGATTGGGTCTCTCATGTATTTGGTCAACACCAGACCAGATATATCCTTTGCAGTAAATTCTCTTAGTCAGTTCATGGTTGAGCCGAAGAGAATGCATTGGATAGCGGCAAAGCATGTGTTGCAGTATTTGCATGGTACAATCGAGTATGGGATCAAATATACTCGAGGTGATGGTATCAAGTTGATAGGCTATACTGACGCAGATTGGGCAGGTAGTACAATGGATAGGAAAAGCACTTCATGGTGTTGCTTTAGCTTGGGATCAGGAGTTGTCTCTTGGTACAGCAGGAAGCAGAAGTCCGTGGCCCTGAGTTCTGCAGAGGCAGAATACATAGCAGCTAGCATGGCGACATGTGAGGCGATATGGCTTTGAAAGTTGCTAGTAGACTTGTTAGGTCAGAGGGTTGAGACTACAGTGATACACTGTGACAATCAGAGTTGCATCAAGTTGTCTGAGAATCCGGTGTTTCATGATAGGTCTAAGCATATAGACATCAGGTATCATTTCATCAGGGATTGTGTACAACGGGGGATTATTCAGCTACAGTATATACCTACAGATCAACAAGTAGCAGACATTATGACAAAGGCATTGGGGAAGGCGAAATTCATCTTCTTCAGAGATATGTTGGGTGTTATGCAAAACACCTTCCTCACTAAGAGGGAGTGTTAATTTAATATTGTAGCTCGGACAGTTGTTTCTCCAATTCCAAGAATTAACATTTAATTCTTGAGACTTCTAGATAGAAGTTAGTTAGGTCTAGATATTTAATTATTTAATTAAATAATTGATTCCTCTAGAGACTTCTAGAAACCAGTTAGTTAGGGTTTGTTAGAGTCTAATTAATCTTAGTCGTTGATTGAGATTAAATCTTGGCCATTGGTTTTCCAATGAGAATAGTTTAAAAGGGGGTCATTGGGAATTTGGAGAACACAGACTGATAGACACAAGTTGTAGAAATATTTGCAGTGATAGCAAATAGTCTTGCAGTGATAGCAAGGGTGTAGTGATAGCGTTGGAGGCAGCAGCAGTGGAATTTCAGCAGGAGAAATTGAGAGAAGAATTTCCAGTGAAAAATATTGTCGGAGCTTTGTCAGTGAGAGGCAAGCAGTTTCTTTTGTATCTCTTGATTTGCTGAAGATTAATATAATTCCTCATCTGCAGTACTGGTTTTCCCTCCGGGGTTTTTCAAGGGACAATTTGTTCAAAAATATTGTGTTTACTAGTTTGCATGTTTTCTTCTCTATTCTTGTGAGTTTTATTTATGAAGTTGTAGTTGTATTATTTTTCAATATTTGTTGTGAATTAATTTTAGGCAGTCAAATAATCTTTATAGATAGGAGATTAATAATCAGTAACTGCAATAGATTTTTCACAAAGGCTTCCTTGCCAGCTCTAGGAGCAGACCAGTTTGATGAAAAAGACCCCAAAGAGAGGAGAAAAATTTCCACTTTCTTCAACTATCTTCTTCTGAGTCTGTCTATAGGAGCATCTATTGGAGTTACAGTGATGGTATGGCTGATGAACAATAAGGGATGGGACGTGGGTTTTGGTATATGTGCAGTAGCCGTTTTCCTTGGAATCTTATCTATCACTGGTGGGATTTCAACTTATAGAATCAAATTTCTTGGAGGCATTCCTCTTACTCGCATTGCCTAGGTGATTATGGAGATACTGCAAACTAATATGATTGCCTACTATGAATTTTAAGTACGAGTTTAATTTTGGTTAGAATTTTTATTTGGGTAGATAATAAGCTATGATATTAGCATTACATATAGTTGGTTTCAAGAAAAAAATTGAGTTATTAATAATTTCTAGTAACTCTTTCTTTATTCCTTTCCCATTACATATATTTACAAAAGCTTAACATGATGGTCATTTTTCCTTTTAGTATTTGGCTTGTCCACTTTGTAACCTATGATGGATTCTGAGAGGTCAATAATTAAATGTAGATCCAAAAAATCTTAGTATTATGACACTTTGCAAACAGAACTCTTAAAAGCAATTATTTTTAAAACCAATCTTAAGGTAAAGCTAAATTTGTATATTTGTTATTATCGCAGGTGTTTGTAGCTACTTTGCACAATAGAAAGCTTAGACTACCAGAGAATTCGGGCAATCTATATCAGGCATATGACAGGGAAGTAGCCATGCACTCAAAAAAGCTCCTGCATACAAATCAGTTCAAGTATGGAATCCCCTAAATTCATTTATACTCCTTTCAAGCAATATACTAATAAAATCCTTGTATGTAAATTGAAGATGATTAAAATTTCTTCTCTCAAAATCAAAATTTTAATTTTTACATTTTTTTTAAACAAATGACTTGGATGGCTAAGTAAATTGAAACTCATGCTAGTAATCACTGCTAAAAATACTTACAAAATCTTAATTTTCTCTTAAAATTTACTATCATAGTTTTCATCTTTCACCCTTTTCTAAGTGATGTTATTTGGTTTATTTGGTTTAAAAAGAGTTCAAAATTATTAGTCTTTTTTAATATTAAAATCATATCCTATATGAGAAGAGTGAAAACTCAATCTTTGAGTCTTCATTAAAAAATTCAATTATAGTATATAGAATTAGTGTATATATAATCTAAAAAAATATCATTCTAAATATATAATCTCTTTTATGATGTCATGTTTTATCATAATTCCATATTTTTTTACTTTTATCTTGAACATTAGATTTAACTATATTTCACAAGAATTGTAAAGATTTTCAAATGCAAAACAAAACATAGAGCTTCTGCTCTAATTTCCAGCACAACTGGAAATACCCAAAAACTCAAATACGGAAGCACAAGGAGACATGCAACATTCTTCTTCTCATTTAATCAACTGGAAATGACAATACATAAAACATAAAACTACAAACTCAGAAAATGAACTCTAACTACAAATTACAACTTTTTGGGAACAATCAAAAGTTGTTCAACTAGACTGCAATGATAAGGAGCTATCGGGTATGTGCAGGATCATGATGGGCCAAAAAGTGGCAATGAGAAAAAAATCACATTTTGGATCAACTCAAAAGCGTAGAAATGCCGAGTTGACTTTTCTAGGTTCGGGTGTCAGTACATTTAGCCTAACCAAAACCCAAACCTAGTTTCTACAAATCGGATATCCGATTTGTGGAAACATTATATAAAAGCCAGTCGACTCTTATAACTTCATTTTTCACTGTTTGCACGCAGGCGCACAAGGAAAAATGAAAATCCGATATCCGCTTCTATCAGATATCCAATTTCAAAGGTAAGTATTTGGTTTTTTAAATGTTTTAATCAATTTTTCATGTAGATTCTCTTAATTTGAAGTAGTTTTTATGAAATTTTTATTAAAAATAGGGTTTTCTATTGATTTTTATCAAAAACTAGAGTTTACATTGAATTTTTATTAAAAATTAACGTATCTAAATGGATTTTGATTAAAAACTAGTGTTTATGATGTATTTTAATAAAAAATTAGAGTTTGTTATGGATTAATGTGAAAAAGTAGGATTTTTTGGGGATTTTTATTAAAAACTAGGGTTTTTTTACAATAATTTCATTTATATTGTGTAATTTCAATTAGATTAATTAGTTTTTAATTTTAATCAGGTATTATGGCTGAGAATGAAAATCCACAAATGTCAAATGCTCCACCACCTTCGTAGCCAAATGCTCCATCACCTCTGCAGCCACCAATTGAAGACTTAATTGGTGAAAAATTGGGGCAATTGAGGGGCATTTGTGAAGTTTATAAGACAATCCCTCGATTGAGAGATATGAAAAACACAATGAAGGAAATAATAAAAAATATAGAAACCCTCTCCACCCAACATAATTCCTTTCATTTGTGGCGAGAAGACATGAGGGACTATTATGGATGTGGATTGTCTTACAATGATGTGAAAGATCTCCAAATAACCAAAGCCCAAATAGCCTCTTTATTCATTGACCCCCACACTTTTTTGCCAGTGAATGTGAATAAAACAAAAATTTCTATAAAATGGTACATTCATAGGGACATTGTAGCTAACTTTTGGGATCGTTGGTGTATGGTTTTTGATAAACCACCAAACAATAATTCCGATATACCATTTTACTTTATTAAAAAATTATATGCTTAGTTTGTGTTAGGGCATCATGTCAATTACTTTGACATTAAACCCTTCTAGGGCGTTGGTGGAGGTATGCCCCAGGATAGACCAAGGGCAGTTAGGGTAGTCCCATGCCCAAATGTTCCCCTTCCTCCCCTTCCTCCCCTTCCTTCACCACCTCCAATATATCATCTAGATATTATCTAGGATGCAGCCACACAGACTATTCAAGCTATTCACTCTTTGAGTGGTCATTTGGTTTTGCATGCTTCTACAGTAGCTCAGCCACATTCCAGTGATGTTGGCGAAGGCTCGAGTGTTGGTGCATCATCCTCCTCAGGTCCACATATTTGTGTGCCACATACTTGCACTATGTGCCGCCAGATATGCTTGGGTCCTCTTGTACAACCCGTTGAGCATCCCTTGGACACTTTTGATTATGACCTCCATGATTTGAACATTATAGATCAGTCACAGGGGAGTAGAGCGCACCCTAAAGAGTCCTCTCCTGCTAGAGAGGGGGATGCTGGAATAGTGACACAAGTAAGATTTAAGTTATAATTTCATAACTTGCATTTTTTTAAAATGAATATTAATAAGAGATAGTATCAAGTACTAATATTTATTTACATGGTCTATTTAATAGTTGATGTCTGAGGAGGAGCTCACACAGGTCACTGATAGCACCCTTAGGGCCATTTCATTTGGCTTGGACACACACAAAGTATATATTTTCGCACTCACTCATTTACATTTTATATTATATACTTGCTTGTCATTTGAATTGTCATTAATGAAAATATATAATAACTTATATGTTTATCTTATTTTCCTCTTGTAGCAAATACCTAGTGTGAGTGAGGTTTAGCCTCGTCCAAACTATGGAGGCACAAAGTTAGATAAGGGGAAGGTAATTGAACTCAAATTGGATTGAATTAATATTTTTAAGATCTTATATTGATTATACATACATTGACATAAATTGGTAGTTTCATATGTACTTATCAATTTTATGTACAGGCAATTATGAGCTATATAGATTTGTTGACAAAGGACACACCGCCTAAAGGAGTAGGTATTGGAACACCTCAAAGAGTAGGTTTTGAAACACCTCAAGGAGGAGTTGTCGAAATACCTGAAGGAGATAAAGAAAAAGATCAACCTAAAGAGGTATGTGTTTATTTTATTTTGTGTTTGGTAAATATGTTCCTATTACCAATAATCGTATGCTAACTTGGATCAATTTTATGTTTTTGTTCACATATATAGATTGGCATTTCAAATGTTGGTTTGGTATATTCTAGGACTCCTGACCCTTTGAAGAGACATATATTTCAGGTAATCAATATTTCAATTTTAGAGTTCAATTAAAATTCAATGTATATTGATTTTGATGTTAATTATTCAATTTTAAATTATATAGTATAACTAATCTCAATTGTGGTTTGAATTTTTCCTGTGCAGCTACCTTCAGATTCAACGAGTACTTCAAAGAGGCTCCATTTTGATGATCCACCAGTAGTTTAGGATGAGATAGACATTTTGGCATGTAAATCTTGAATACATATTGAGATGGCATATGCCACATTTTGTACAACTTTGTTTGAATTGGCGTCGATGCCATTTTTGTATATGGACATACACTTGATTATTGGATAATTTGATATATAGAAGTTGACAATCGAAATTTAATTTGTTCCTCATGTGCATGATTAAAGTCTTTGAAAATTTTATCTTGAACAATGGTTAAATATCAATGTACAATAGCATAAAAAATAATGGTTATATTATGTAGTTTATATTTATATCATTGATTACATTGCATTACACATCTTTCAAACTCAAATCATTACTTCACATTGCATAACTAAAAACTATGAGCAGTTGTCAATTGCATTTGTTTGTCATTTAATTCTATGAGACCACATTTTTTTGAAGTTTTTTTTCAAATAGTCCATTGCCTTGTCTATGCTACCACATTTTTCATACATGATAGTGATCACATTAAGTTGTAATAAATTAAATGATAGTCTATGGCTATTTAATTTATACTCATTTTATTTAAATGGATGAGTCCGACCTTCCTTGATATTATTTTGTAATTTATTATTTTCAAGAGAGGTCGACCTCCTTGAAGAGTCACCTTATTTTGTATAAATATAAGGTGATGTTTGTTCATTTCGTCAATCAAGTTCATTCAGCATAATTCGCATTCAAGCAAAAGTTTGCACTTGAGCAGCAGTGCTTCATCTTGCAGCAGCAGGCCGATTTCAAGGAGAAGCATATTCGATTGTATCTTTGCATCTAGGAGAGGTTCTATTATTCATTGTATCAAATTCAGCCATGAGTTGGGCTTCAGTTGTAAGCAGATTTCTTGCTGTGTTTATTGTCTTATGTGTTGCATTTTTTGAGTGCTTTCAGTTGTATTATCTGATCATTAAAACACTAACATGGTATCGGAGCGGGTTTGAAAAAGATCATGTTGGGACTAGTTATTATAGTGATACCTCTATTCCCTTCTTCTTTTTTGTCTATCTCTATCTTAGTCAAGATGGTGAATGGTCTTAAAATTGAGGATAGACTCGAAGGAGCATCAAACTTCACTTCATGGAGATTCAGAATTATGCTCACTTTGGGAAAACGAATTGGTTGAGTGTGGAGAGAAAATTTTCTGAACCTACGGATGAGGAAGAGAAAGTTCAATGGAGGAAGAAATATATCAAAGCGAAGAAGATGTTAGTTGATTCCATGAAGGACCTTATTGTTCCTATCATCTCTAAGTTGAAGATAGTGAGAGAAATGCTTAAGACTTTGGAGGAGATGTATGAGATCAACAACACAAGTCGTTCTCTAGCCTTGAAGCAACAACTTCATCATGTTAAGATGGCGGAAGGATAATTTTTCATCACCTACTTCATGAAGATTTATGAATTGAGAGATCAACTCTCTACCATTGGTCATATTGTTGATGACAAGATTTGACCATGTTGGCTCTTAATGGTCTTCCTTCACCTTGGGAGTCTTACATTCAAGGAATCATCTTTTCTCGAAGTCAGTCAACTTGGATTTGCTTGAAGTCAGTCAGCTTGGATTTAAGATTAGTAGCTCCGCAAACCTATTCAGAAGAGTGATCTGAAGAGGACATCCCTAAATCTCTACAAAGGTGTAAAGTTGTAAAGTGGTGCAACTTTCATTCTCGAACTCATATGACCAAACAGACTATTCCAACATGTCTGGATGGGTACATTTACACTAGGTATGGTCCTCTTTTGCACCCAAATACGCCAAATCACTCTGAGCTGTATTGGACCGATAATTTCCCTTAAGAGTCCAAAGTGCTAAAAGGCAGCAATCTTTGATGGACTATTCCTCAGAAACTGTGATACTTATAGACTCTTCGTTTGATGATATGGGATCATGTTGGGACCATCTACAATAACCCTCTCTCATTTTTTGCTATCTCGAAGGCATTTTCCCGTGGTGATGAGTTTTCAGTTGAGGGAAAAGTTGTCAGATGCAAGCAATGTAAAGTTGCAAAGTGGTGCAACTTTCATATTCGAACTCATACGACCAAACAGACTATTCCAACACATCCGGATGGGTATGTTTACGCTAGGTATGGTCCTTTTTTGCACCCAAATACGCCAAATCACTTTGAGCTGCATTGGACCGACGATTTCCCTTAAGAGTCCAAAGTGTTAAAAGATAGCAATCTTTGACAGACTATTCCTCAAAAACCGTGATGCTTACAGACTCTTCGTCTGATGATATGGGATCATGTTGGGACCATCTACATAACCTCTCTTGTTTTTGGCTATCTCGAAGGCATTTTGCCATGGTGATGAGATTTCAGTTGAGGGAAAAGTTGCCAAATGCAAGCAGTGTAAAGTTGCAAAGTGGTGCAACTTTCATACTCAAACTCGTACGACCAAACGGACTATTCCAACACATCTGGATGAGCATTTTTACGCTAGGTATGGTCCTCTTTTGCACCCAAATATGCCGAATCACTCTGAGCTACGTTGGACCGACGATTTCCCTTAAGAGTCCAAAGTGCTAAAAGATAGCAATCTTTGAAGGACTATTCTTTGGAAGCCATGATTCTTACAAACTCTTCATCTGATGATATGGAATTGTGTTGGAACCATCTACAATAACCTCTCTCGGTTTTGGCTATCTCGAAGGCGTTTTCCTATGGTGATGAGTTTTCAGTTGAGGAAAAAGTTGCCAAATGCAAGCAGTGTAAAGTTGCAAAGTGGTGCAAATTTCATACTCGAACTCATACGACCAAATGGACTATTCCAACACGTCCGGATGGGTACGTTTACGCTAGGTATGGTCCTCTTTTGCACCCAAATATGCCGAATCACTCTGAGCTGCATTGGACCAACGATTTCCCTTAAGAGTCCAAAGTGTTAAAAGGTAGCAATCTTTCATGGACTATTCCTCAAAAACCGTGATGCTTACAGACTCTTCGTCTGATGATATGGGATTTTTTTGGGACCATCTACAATAACCTCTCTGATTTTTGGCTATCTCGAACATGTTTTCCTATGGTGATAAATTTTTAGTTGAGGGAAAATTTGCCAAATGCAAGCAGTGTAAAGTTGCAAAGTGGTGCAACTTTCATACTCAAACTCGTACGACCAAATAGACTGTTCCAACACATTTGGATGGGTACTTTTATGTTAGGTATGGTCCTCTTTTGCACCCAAATACATCGAATCACTCTGAGCTGCATTGGACCGACGATTTCCCTTAAGAGTCCAAAGTGCTAAAAGGCAGCAATCTTTGACGGACTATTCCTCGGAAACCGTGAAGCTTATAGACTCTTCATTTGATGATATGGGATTGTGTTGGGACCATCTACAATAACCTCTCTTAGTTTTGGCTATCTTGAAGGCATTTTCCCGTGGTGACGAGTTTTCAGTTGAGGGAAAAGTTGCCAGATGCAAGCAGTGTAAAGTTGCAAAGTGGTGCAACTTTCATACTCGAACTCGTACGACCAAATGGACTATTCCAACACATCTGGATGGGTACGTTTACACTAGGTATGGTCCTCTTTTGCACCCAAATATGTCGAATCACTCTAAGCTATATTGGACCGACGATTTCCCTTAAGAGTCCAAAGTGCTAATGTCAATGAAATGTGGGGGCAGAAAGATTTAAGGTTAGATCAAGATTCTAAAAGTCCTAGCTCTTGCATCAGAAAACTCTTACCTAATCAACTTGAATCAATTACATGGGAAATCAAATTCACATGAATTTTTTACATTTTTGTTTTTCAAAAAACTAGCAGCCATTGTAATTTGTTATATATAAATAGGATATATTACAAAATCTGGTTCAAATGAGCATACCAATAGGAAAGAACCAGGAAGAAAACCTTCGATTGCAGCTTGATTAATTACAAAAATATTTTTACATTTTAAACATACCCTTTATACAATGCCAAACATTTGACCCGTATTTCAAAAAACATCACTAGATATAGATTATGCCTATACACAGTTATGACCTTTTTACATTGTTTCACATTTCAAAATTTATCTATTTGAAGCATTTAGGGATTTGTCTTCCATAAGAGTAATATGTTGGTGTTTTGGAGTGACAAAAACTTGTACAAACCATCAAGGTAGCAGTTAAACTACATACAATAGAAAATATGCTTAGAATAACCAATCTATATTATTGTAACTTTTCACATACCTCTCCAAAAGGATCAGAGCTGCCTATTGTTGCAGCAGGTCCACGATCAATCATGTTAGGAATATCACAAAAAAAATCAAATGATAAATCTATATTGTCACAACAAAAAAGATGCTTAGACTAACAAATCTATACTAATATAAACAACCTGAATGATGATGAATTGGTAATGCAACCTATAAAAGATGCTTTGAATAACCAATCTATATTATTGTAATCTGTCGCATACCTCTTTGAAAGGATCAGAGTTGGCTATTGTTGCAGTAGGTCCATGATCAATCATGTCAGGAATATCGCAAAATTTCTCAAATGATAAATCTATATTGTCACAACAAAAATGATGCTTAAGCATTATACCTTCCATTCTTGAATATGCTATTCAAGTGTGCCTAAAGGGTCAGCTCTTTGCTTAAGAGTATCCAATATTGCTTCATGATCAACATTACTAAGTGTCCATAGTTGTTTTTTCTTTGGTTTGGCACGATGCTTTAAAAACTTAACATTTGTTGCTATAACAAGGTGTGAATACATGAGAATGGTTTTGTGTTTCTCGTAGTCTTCAAATGCAGGTATACCATTCTTTCTAATCATGTATGTTCACAACCAAGTTCCTGCAACCACAACTAAACCTGTAGGATACACGAACCCATCATCATCTTCCATCGATTGTGTTAGCTTGTGCTTTATCTGCACACATCGAGCCAACCAATATTCTGATCTCTCTTCATTCTCCTGCGGTGCAACAACTACAAAAACATTTCCTGGATGTAGTAGATTTCAAAGCCGATCGTAATCAAGTGAACTTTCCATTGTTTAATTTGTCATGGATATAGTTTGAGATAAAGGAGTTAGATATTGTGGAACCCATGTATCCACCCACTCACTTGACTCACATTGATCCCACTCGCACTGAATACAACTCTGACAAAAATAGGCCAACTATTATGTCCAAATGGTCCATGTGCTTGCATCTGAGCTTCGAAATGAATGCATCTTTGAATAATCTTTGATTATATGACAATCTAATTTGCCTCCCATTGTACCTTACTCAACCAACCAAAAACATCTGTGCACTATTGAATCAAGTGTCCCTCGTGAAAATGTTGAACTACACCAATCAACAATAGAACGTGCATCTCTAAATTTTGCTCCTAAAATCTTCAATTGCTCCTTAACTATAGCTCTCTTTACACATGCACCTGCTCCATCATGCTCCCCTTTCCCATTCCCAGCTTCAAAAAAACTCCAAATATTAGGTACACCCCTTTCTACATGTATTCTACTCAACCAATAAAAGATACGAGCATTCTTGAATTGACCTGTGTTGTTATCTGACCAAATGAGATGTCAGCCCAATGCTATATCATGCTCCTGCAAGAACTCAAAAAAATTCTTGAAATAATGTTGGACATACTCAAACAAGTGAGATCTATCATCACTCATATAAAAATGATATTCTCTGATTATCTTTCGATCCTCCTCTGTACTATCAGGTGTATGTCTAAACGTTATGTGGACAAAAATAGCAATCTGAATGGAATTATAATACTGAAATTGTACCTCATTTTGTGGTTGCAATGTGTAGTTTTCAGCAAAATCAAAAACTGATATAATAGTGCCAATCAGAAAAGAGTCCTTACATATCCTGAATTGTTGATCCAACCATTGAGACCTATGACTATGCCTTGCATATTTGGAAAAAAGATTGTCCTTAAAATCTGAAATAAAATCAGCAACACTACATTCTTTTGTAACCAACTCGCATCTAGAACCTTCACCTCCACTCTGCAAAGTATATTTGACTATCTCATATCTATTTTTCTCAACAAGATTCTTTCCAAATTCATGTTCAGAACCCTCATGAAAACATTGAACAAACTTTGACAAGCCACCACATTGTGAGCACTTCACATTTAAACAATCATTTCTATAGAAAAAGGAACCATCATTCCTAGAACATAAAAATAGATCTAGCAAGTCCCTTGATGATTTCGGAAGATGTATTGCACCACACTCCAGCAACATTTCATTAGTATACAAAGTAGAACGGATATAGCATAATAGTTCATGGTACATTGAAAACTCCATATGGTATTTGCAACAACAAGTATTATGAATCTTAAGAGGGACACAATAAAATGGCTTCAAACCTTCAAAAGTTCTTTTCGAGATTTCCATATTTGGATGTGTTTGAATAAATTTGTTGAACAACATTGTTTGGCTTGATTCCAAGAAATGTTTAGGATGCGGTGTACGGTCTCAACTGCCAATTCTTAACTTTAAAACATCCTTTGCATTGGGTGATACTCTAGAGTTATCATGCCAAAAGTGTTGAATTGCCTACTTTACATTATCGGTTAGCTTCTTATCAACATGTGGAAGCCTCTCGGAAAAGCCCATGTATCATTTTGAAGAGGATCATCTATTCTTTCTCTTCTTGCAAGTGCTCTATACAAAGTTTTACGATTTAAGTCGAACTCAATACAAGTTTGTCTCATAAAGCGAGCCTTTTTCAATTTATGGCTTACTAGGGCGGTTGTAATGACTCTCCAAGCAGCTCTCTTATCTTTTTCCTCGTTATTTATTCCAATAGACTCAAGAGCATTAAAAAGATTTTTGACAATAATAGAATTTTTGCAGTCCTCTTGTTCACACGAATCTTCGATTTGGCTAGTAAAGGTCTCATCTTTTGCATCTTTAGCAATTGTAAAAAAAGTTGGCATTGCTCAGTCAATGTCTTATCGCTAAAATATTGGTTGAAAAGTATTCTAGCCCACAAATGAACAATTTGTGTTGACCTCTTGCCTTCAAAATTGTTTATAATGTTATCATCAATTTCAACTAAACATTTAGGGGTCCTTGAAGGTCTTGAATTCGGAATATGTCTTTCTTCCACACAAGTTTCTTCATTTCTTGTGTAATCTGGTGAAACATAATTTACACTTGCTTCAATATTCTATTCAACATCTTCATTTCGAACATTTTCACCTTGAACATTTTCAATATCAATTTGAATAATTTCATTCCCAATTTCAATATCATGTTCAACATCTTCAATTCCAACATTTTCATTATCAATTTCAATATTTTCCTTCCCAATTTCAATACCGTGTTCAACATCTTCAATTCCAACATTTTCTCCTTGAAAATTTTCAATATCAATTTGAACATTTTCATTCCCAATTTCAATATCATGTTCTACATTTTCACCTTGAACATATTCAATTTCCTCTTCACTTGAAAGACCATAGGGCTCAGGTTCACCAATATTTAACATACCTTGTATTTTCTTCCTATGACCTTCTCTATCTCTTTGTCTATATTCTGATATTTGTTCTTTTGTAAGCTTTCTCTTACACTTTTGCTTCTGATGACTGCCACTCCCCATTATACCTCATAAAAGATGCTAAAAAATCATTCCTTATGAAAAATTTGAGTACAAGATGCTCCAAAAAGTTGATCTTTGTCTCTTCCTATCTGAAACCGCGCATTTTTCACCTACAAAGTGCTGCAAATAGAATGTAGGGTCCATTGGAATGCACAAAAACGGCCCACATGGGGTTTTTCTATGATCCACAAATCCGATATCCGATATAATCTGATATCCGATTTGTAAAACATGTTCTACAACGGTAAGATTTTGCTCTACACATTGAAGTTTCCCAAATCAGATATCCAATTTTTACACACATAGACCTAAGGGTTAATGGTAGAGAGTGGGAGAGAGGGAGGAGAGTGGGAAGGAGGGAGGGAGAGGGAGAGGGAGAGTGGGAGAGGGAGAGAGGGAGAGGGAGAGGGAGGGAGAGAGGGAGAGGGAGAGAGGGAGAGGGAGGGAGAGAGGAGAGGAGAGGGAGAGGAGAGTGGGAGAGGGAGAGAGGCCTAGGAGCTGAGGAGAGAGGGAGAGGAGGAGTGAGGACAGGGAGAGGAGAGAGTGCAGGAGAGGAGAGGGAGAGGAGAGAGGATAGGACAGCATAGAGAGGGAGAGTGGGAGAGGGAGAGAGGGTTTAGAGTTGAGGGAGAGAGGGACAGGGAGAGGGAGAGGGAGAGAGGGAGAGATAGAAGGGGGGAGAGAGAGAGAGAGAGAGAGAGAGAGAGAGAGAGAGAGAGAGAGAGAGAGAGAGAGAGAGAGAGAGAGAGAGAGAGAGAGAGAGAGAGAGAGAGAGAGAGAGAGAGAGAGAGAGAGAGAGAGAGGGAGAGCGAGAGAGAGAGAGAGAGAGAGAGGAGGGAGAGAGAGAGAGGGAGGGGGAGAGGGGAGAGTGAGAGTGTGAGAAGGAGAGTGGGAGAGTGAGATGGAGAGAGAGAGAGAGGAGTGATTGAGTGAGAGACCTGAGAGAGATAAAGGTGGAGAGAGAGAGGGAAAGAGATAATATTTAAATATTTTATATATTGGTAATATATATATATATATATTTAAATATTTATAGATTAACTAAAATATTGAAATAATATTTAAATATTATACATTTAATAATATATTATTTATTAAATACATAATTCAGTAAGAGATTATCATAAATTGTATATTAAATATATTACATTATAAACTTTATTGGATATTATATATATTAAATTATAAACTTTACTGTATATTATATATATTAAATTATAAACTTTATTGCATTTTTAAATCATATATTAAAGATTGTATAATTTTTTTAAAACTCATATCTAAAACATATCATATATCGAATTCAAATCGGATATCGGATTTGAATCAGATATCCGATTTGAATCGGATATCCGATATGCTGACACAAAATTGAATGCCTAGGGATTAGGCTCAGTATTAGGCTCGGGATTTGGTTCGGACCTGCCAATCTTAAAAATTCAACACGTAAAACGTGTTTAAAAACTTACCTTGCTTTTCCAGACTTCGCCCATGTGGCTGATGACTTTTATTTTACCCGAAATTGATGAAACGAAAAGGGTTTGTAAAGGACCTTCTCAGCTTTCTACCAATATAAATTATATTTTACTTAGAATCTAATAAATTATTATTATTTATTTTTTATTAGAATTACGACTAAAGTCCTGATTGATAATCTGATAGAAAAACATATATAGCTTTCAAACGGTATCACATTTATTGAATCCAAAACATGCGTCATATTCTATGATTGGCATACTATAGGATTAAAAAAAAAAAATGAATGTCATGAAGTTTTGACCAAGTTAAGGTGGTCAGACATATGAGTTTTTTATATTTTTGAAAAGTTGTAATAAAAAATTTATAATTAATTATTTATTTGAAAAAAAATTACAAAACAATATGCATCACATTCGAACATGAGCCCTCTACTTATATCTAAAATCTTATAAAAAAATATTATCATTTTATTATGGTTAGGGTGGTCAAACAGACACCTACTTCTTATTTTTTCCCTAAAATTTGAGTACTACTGCATTGAATTTTCAAATTTTCACCAAATAGATTTTTTTTTTTTAAAATTAACCTAGTAGTTTAGAAACTACATTCAATTTGCCACAGATTCTATTTTTACATATTTTTGAAATAATATAGATAACTTATTCAAATTTTTATGTCAAGTTGCCCAACTCTGATTTTCTGAATTTTCATTGCCACTTAAGGGCCTTTTTTATCCATAATGATTATATACATACCCTATCAAGAGATCACTGTCAAGAGCTACACAGAGCTCAACCTGGAGCAATCACTACTCTTACAAATAAAAAATAGTTGCTGTTGTTCAGGAGCTACTAGGAACTCACATAGAATGTTCTTCCCACAGTTTTTTGCTGTAATCTTCTTTTCTAACTTCTCCTGAACTGACCGAATAAACTACCTTCATTCCTTTTTGTCTAAAACAAACATTCCCTCCTGAATTTCAAAATCACCTACCAACATTAATTCACCTGCAGACTTGAGTTGCATATCAAGAGCAAAGAGGAAAGCAATCCCCAAAATAAATCTTCTAGCTGCAAAATAACAAATTCTCTGATAGGGTAGGTGGCAACGGCAAGAGGCTCACAGACAATCAATTTTCCAACACTCCCACTTTGTCCTTATTTGAAAAAACAACAAGATCAATATTGATACAAATCGACAACGCCCAATCTACCTCTTAGGCGCTCAAAACTATCCTTGCTCAATGGCTTGGTGAATATGTTTGCTAGCTGCTGCTCAAACCTGCAAAACTTCATTTTAATTTCACCATTTTCAACCAATTCACGAATGAAATGATACCTAATTTCAATGTGATTGCTTCTTCCATGAAAAACAGGATTGTTCATCAAGGCTATCGATGAAACATTTTCACAAAAGATTGGTTTTCCATCCTCTTGTTCTTCTCTCAAATCTGCCAAGATTCTTCTCATCCAAATAGCCTAACATGCTATTGCATTTGCTGCTATATACTCAGCCTCTATTGTTGATAGGGAAACAATAGGTTGCTTCTTGGAAGCCCATGAGATAGCACCTGAATCCAAATGGAACACATAGACCTACGTACTCTTCCTATCATCCATACTTCTTGCCCATCACTGTCAATGTATCCAACCAGCCCATATTCTTTTATTGTTGTGTACAACACGCCATATCCTTTGGTGCCATTCACGTACCTCAAGATCCTCTTACCCGCTTGCCAATGGGTGTCTCTTGGAGTTTCCATGAATTTAGAAATCAGACTCACTCCATGCATTATATCTGGCCTAGTTGCTATCAAATACATCAAGCTTCCAACCAAGCTTTTATACATGGTCGGATCCACATTGTTGTTGCAATCTTCCTTGCTCAACTTTAGACCTATGGCTGTTGGTGTTGGGATAGGATTGCTTTCAAGCATCCTAAATCTCTTCAAGATCTCATTTGCATATTTATCTTGAGAGATAAAAATACAATCATTCATTTGTTTTACTTCTATGCCTAGAAAATACTTTAAGAGACCTAAATCTGTCATTTCAAATTCTCTTTTCATGGCCTCTTTAAAATCAGCAATAAGGAAATCATCATCCCCAGTAAAAACAAGATCATCTACATACAAGACAATAATTAAAATATTACCTTTTATTGTCTCAATGTAGAGAGTGGGCTCACCATCACTTTTTCTAAAGCCATTGCTCATCAAATATGAGTCAATCTTGCTATACCATGCCTGTGGAGCTTGCTTCAGCCCATAAAGAGCCTTCTTCAGCCTATACACCTTGTGTTCTTGGCTTGGAACTTCATATCCAAAAGGTTACTCCACATAAACCTCCTCTTTTAATACTCCATTAAGGAAGGAAGACTTCACGTCCATTTGAAATACCTTTCATTTTTGTTGGGCTACAATAGCTATGACTGCCTGTATAGTCTCTATCCTAGCAATAAGGGAAAATGTCTCATCATAGTCTCTTCCAAACTGATGTTTGTACCCCTTGACAACTAATCTTGCCTTGTGTTGATCTATCCTTCCTTTGACATTGCTCTTGGTCTTGTAGACCCACTTTAGTCCAATAACTTGCTTGTTTGGAGGCAAGTCAATCAACTCCCATGTATTGTTTATATCTA
Organism: Sequoiadendron giganteum; assembly: GCA_007115665.2. Classification (NCBI taxonomy): domain Eukaryota; kingdom Viridiplantae; phylum Streptophyta; class Pinopsida; order Cupressales; family Cupressaceae; genus Sequoiadendron; species Sequoiadendron giganteum. Next base: position 173,011,291 of record CM021109.1, on the reverse strand, counting down.
ATGCATCTATTTCCTCATCCATGGCTACACACCATTTATCCTCCTTCATGGCTTCTTCAAAATAAATTGGATCATTGTGAGAAAATAGTGCAAAATTCACACTCTCATCAAATTCTTCATCATACCTTTCATTTTGGTAGATATCCCTTAGACTCTTGGTCTTTCTTGGCATTAGGGAGGCGAGAGTGGGGTCTGAATTTTTAGTGTTGATGTTGCTCTACTGAAGAGGCTGGTTTTGGAGCTGTCAGGAGCTCGTCGGGAGCTATCAGGAGCTCGTCTAAAGCTATCAAGAGCTCGTCGGGAGCTGCTAAGAGCCAATCCTCTGGCTGTCTGTGGCTGCTTCCCATTCTATCTATTTTGATCAGGAGATTTTAGGAGCCATCGGGAGCCATCAGTTTCTACTATTGTAGGATCTTGTTGATCTTCATTTTCATCTTCTTCATCACTCTAAACTATCGAGAGTGTTCGGGAGCTGTCAGGATCTTTCTTGCTATCCCATGACTGATCTTGTAAAAACTCCACATCTCTACTAATGATAATTTTCTTGGTGAATGGGTTATACAGCCTCTAGGCTTTTGACTCTACACAATAACCCGTGAAGAAGAACTTCTCTACCTTGTCATCCAATTTTTTCCTCTTTTCTTTAGGCACGTGTGCATAAGCCACACCACCGAACACTCTTAAGTGCTCAACCATCCATCTACGTTTTGTCCATGCCTCTTGAGGGAATTTGTCACAAACTGCTTTTGTTGGACTTCTATTAATCAAATAAACAGTTGTTGCTACAGCCTCTCCCCAATATTCAGTAGGGAGTCCTTTTGCTTTCAACATGCTTCTTGCCATCTCCACGATGGTCCTATTCTTCCTTTCAACCACTCCATTTTGTTGAGGAGTATAGCTAGTTGTAAGCTCCTTCTTGATGCCATTTTTCCTATAAAAATTAACAAAACAATTGGAGGTATACTCTCCTCCTCGATCTGACCTTAGAAATTTGATAAATGTCCACTCTCCTTTTCAGCCTGGGCCTTAAACAATAAAAACTTATCAAATGCATCAGACTTATGCTACAACAAATAGACCCATGTCCTATGGCTGAAATCATCAATAAAGGTAATAAAAAATCTGATGTTACCAATGGATGTGATTTGCATAGGGCCTACCAAATCCGTGTGTACCAACTCCAAAGGTGCTCTTTCCCTTGTACAGTTGCCCGATTGAAAGGGCTGCCTATGTTTCTTGCCCAAAATGCAAGCCTCACAACTAACATTAGGCTCTAGGGTGATCCCACAATAGTGGTTTACACTTTTTGGCCAAACTGGACACTAAAATTATTATTTTTAACTAAATCTTCATATTTGGGCACCTATAGCGGCTAAGCCGTGAGAAATTTGAAGATGATGCAAACTAAAGTCTCATCACATTTTGTCTATAGATTCTAAAAATATTTTTTTCAAAATTTTTGGAATCAGATTGCACTTATTTTTCCATCTCCCACGAAAACTGGTTTTTTTCATAAAACAACATTTTTAAAAAGTGATGCTCACCGTATAAAACATAATTTTTTTGTATGAAGGATAAAATTCTAATTTTTTCGAATTTAGATTTGTAACTATGATATCTAGAACTTTCATTTGGTCTCATATTTTTTTATTGAATATTTTTTCCTTAATCAAGTTTCAAATTCAAACCAATTGTAATTCAGAAATAGGCGGATTGTATACAACATAATGTTTTTTGTATGTATCGAATTCAATTTTATTTTTTTTAATGGATCAAGGACATCAATACCCAACTCGAACGTATTTTTTAAATTTTTATTTTGATAATATGCTATTTTTCCACAAGTGCAGAACAAAGAGCTTGATTTTCAGTGAAAAACCTATGTTTAATCAAACTAAAAAAACACATACATAATAAAACCAAAAGATATTAAAATTATATTCGTTGGATAGCTCATTCTGAGGACTACCTAATTCAAATTGGGTTTGTGAAGATTCGTCCATTTTCATCCTCAACCCGAGATCCAAAGTGCCAAAATTTAGTTTTTTTGTCTCTCCGATGGGGGATGAGGGATAAGGGGGGTTTGTACAAACCCATAGGGGTTCAGGTGAACCTCTAGGGGTTCGCTCAAACCAAGGTTCAAGTGAACCCTGGTTCGAGCGAACCCCTTCAAAGAGGTTCGCTCGAACCCCTTTCCTATGCATTTTTTTGTTTTTTTTCGCAGCCAAGATTTAAAGGGGTTCGCTCAAACCCTGGTTTGAACAAACCCCCTATTGATTCGGTTGAACCAATAGGTTCGTACAAACCCCTAAAATCACTTTTTTTTCCTTGTGGTCATTTTTTGTGAGTTTTCCTTCCTCACCTGAATTGTAAACCACTATTGTGGCTTCACCCTCTACTATACTTGGCAAACCATCAATCATTTTGCTCTTGGACAAAAGACTTCAACTAGCATAGCCTAAATGTCCATACCTGAGATGCCATAGCTTGGAGAGGTGTTCAATGGTGCTTTTGAGGGCCGCATGTTGTACTATTGTACATTTTTCATCCATGAGAGATTCAGCAATGGACTGAGATGAGAAGCACGTCTCAATCTTCAATGAAAACATCTGGTTCTTTGTCATTTGTATTGTTGCAAACACCTTCGTCCTCTCATTCTTGTCATAAATGACGCATTGGCCCTTCTCCATCAGCACTTTGTATCCATTTTAGATCAACTGTCCTACACTCATGAGGTTATGCTTTAACCCAGGTGTAAAAAATACATTCTGGACCTCCTTCTTCTCACCTTGCTTGGTGAGGATCATAATAGATCATTTTCCCTTCACAGGAACTACTCCGTTGTTCCCCATTCTAATTTATGATTTTATGTTTTTATCAATGAAAGAAAAAATAATTTCATTACCACTCATGTGGTTGCTGCAACCACTATCCAAATACCAAACTTCAGGGCTGCCCTCTTCACCAACGTTGCACATGATGAAGGTTGTGGACTGATTGCCTTCAGCCACATTTGAATCAGCTACATTTTCATTTTGTCTTTGCTGATTACCGTGCTTTTTCCAGCACTCACTAGCATAATGACCAAACTTGTGATAGTAGTAGCACTCAATGTTGCTCTTGTCGAACTCCCACTCGAACTATTGTTCTTCATGCCTCTTTGGGAGTTGTTCTGAGAGTTCCTCTCTCCTTCTTGGCTGCTTGCTCATCTTGAGCTTTCTCCTCCAGCATTTCCTTGTCCAGATCTACCTCTACCTTTTCGGGAGCCATTTCTACCTCTCCCCCTTCCTCTTGCATTTGACTGAGCTTTGAAATCTTTCTCTTGGGAAAAATTAGCAGACCTTTTTAGGCGTTGCTCATGGGTATGGAGAGAATCCATTAACTCATCCACTGTAAAAGTAGAAAGGTCCTTCGCCTCTTCAATAACAATGACGAGTGGATCATACCTCGTGGGTAGACATCTGAGGATTTTTTCAACAATATTTTTCTCCTCTAACACATCTCCATTTGCTCTCAACTAGTTTAACAAACCCGAGAACCTTGTTTGAAAATCTGCAAGAAACTCACTTTCTTTCATTTCAATAACCTCGAACTCTCTTCGAAGTAATTGGATCTTTACATATCTGACTTTATCAGTCCATTTGTATCCGGTTTGGAGGATTTCCCAAGCTTCTTTTTCATATTCAACTGCTTCTATTATGGGAAAAATGGCCTCTGTCAAGGTTGCTTCGATCAAACTCAAAGCTTTTGCATCCTTCTTTCTCTACTCCTTCAGTTGGGTCTTCTGGTTATTTGTGAGAGTTGCAAATGCAGTTGGGTCAATGATATCCACAAACCCATTTATGAGAAAATCCCAAAAATTATTTGCCACCATAATGTTCTTCATCTTCTTGGCCCAAACATCATAGTTTTGTCCATTAAAGGATGGTGGCCGCTGCCAACTCTTTGCTTCATGTCCAGCCATGTCTCCTACAACAAAAAAACTCAACACCCAAAAAAAACAAATGCCCAAACTCACAAGGAAATGGGGCCTATGGCTCTGGTACCATGTAAAGATTTTCAAATGCAAAACAAAACATAGAGTTGCTTCTCTGATTTCCAGCACAACTGGAAATACCCAAAAACTCAAATGTGAAAGCACAAGGAGACATGCAACATTCTTCTTTTCGTTTAATCAACTCAAAATGACAATACTGAAAACATAAAACTACAAACTCATAAAATGAAATCTAACTACAAATTACAACTTTTTGGGTGCAATCAAAAGCTACTCAACCAGATTGGTAATGATCAGGAGCTATCAAGAGCTCACTGTCAAGAGCTACACAGAGCTCAACCTGGAGCAATGACTGCTTTTACAAATAACAAACAATTGTTGTTGTTCAGGAGCTACTGAGAGCTCACAAAATGTTCTTCCCACAGTTTGTTGCTGCAATCTTCTTTTTTTGACTTCTCCTCAACTGACTGAATAAACTGCCTTCATTCCTTTTTGTCTAAAACAAACATTCTCTCCTAAATTTCAAAATCGCCTACCAACATTAATTCACCTGCAGACTTGAGTTGCATGTCAAGAGAAAAGAGGAAAGCAATCCCCAAAAGAAATCTTCCAGCTACAAAATAACAAATGCTCTGGCAGGGTAGGTGGCAATGACAAGAGGCTCACGGACAATCAATTTTCCAACAAGAACAACCTCTCACAACAAAGATATTTTTCCATCAAAACCATTTTTTATAGATTTTTTCTCATTTCTTTTGATAATAGGGATGTTAGTGCATCCTTACTCTTTAATATAAAAGTAATATTAATGTTTATCATTATCCATTTTAATATCTTTTAGAAATTTCCAATATAATACCAATTGTTTGTTATCAGCAATAAAAAAAATATACAAAGGATACATATATATATATATATTACACAGCAGCAATACACATCAGTGTTAAAACCAAAAAAAAAATGCATTTAACAGACAGTTGTTCAATTATAAAACAGAGCAGATTAACAGAGCAAAATGGAGGATGCAGGGTAGAACAAAAAAAAAATCTCGTTTCTCCTTGCTTGCAAAAATAATTACAGATGCCTCTATAAATAGAGGTCTTAGAATTCTCTGGATTACATTTAAAACACATGTTTCTAATGCACATGGTCTATAGGTGGCCGAGGAATTTTCTATTTTAATTATTTTGTTGACATGAGAGCATTGTTTGGTGATGCTCGGTGGCAGAAACTTCTATATTAAATAAATTTTCATGGAGGTGATCTCCTATTAGCATCTTTCATTTGCTTCACGTGTTCGACTACAAAGTAACCATCATTCATTTTTAGAAAATACAATTTCTTTCAAATAAAATTTTTTTATTTGTTAGACTTTCCTTGATACAAAGTACCCATAGAGGTTGTGATTTTTGTTGATACATTCAACAAAATTGAATCTAACGAACACAATCTTATTGAACTTATTACCTTCTTGTCAATAATAAACTAGTCATCATTCTTCATATAGATGATTTTGTTGATGATACAAAATCCACTAATCCATTAACAAATAAATATTTCAGATTTAACTTTCATAACTCAAAAGTTATTTCTAATAAAAATTTATTTATCCCTATACTTCCTATCATTCTAATTTAGACATAGATCCTCACATCCAAAACTCTCACTTAAAATAAATTTTACCACAAACACAAGACATCTTAATCCTTCAAACAAAGCTTAGACCAGGTTCTATCCAATATGGCCTAGCCTTTAACAACCAACATGAATCATCTTTGAGCTTTTGGATGATAAACGCTGTTAAGAATTACTCACAATGTTTTCCTTTCTCTTGACAGATTTTTGGACAAATCTGCCATACTAATAGACAATTTGGTTGAAAGTGAGAAGAAATTTTTGGTGAGTCTGTGGCATTTGTGCAGCATGACCCAAGTGGAAGAAACCAAAGTTCTACTGAGAATGATCCCTATATTTGCAAGCATAATAATAATGAACATATGCTTAGCACAACTGCAGACATTTTTTGTTTCTCAGGGATTCACCATGGACACCTCAATGGGAAAGCACTTCAATATCCCACCAAGCTCTCTCTCTATAATTCCCCTAGTAGTCATAGTAATTATCACTCCAGTTTATGATAGAGTTTTTGTTCCCCTTGCAAGAAAATTCAGTGGGCACGAGACAGGGATTACTCACTTGCAAAGAGTTGGAGTTGGGTTAGTACTATCCGCCATTTCAATGAGCATTGTAGCTCTGGTTGAGGTGAAGAGGAAAAGTGTGGCCAGAGAACATGAAATGTTGTATTTTATACCATTAGTGATGACACCTATTCCAGTGAGTGTTTTCTGGTTGGGATTTCAGTACTTAGTATTTGGAATTGCCGACCTCTTCACATTTGTAGGGTTGATGGAATTCTTCTACAGTAAAGCCCCTGATGGAATGAGGTCCTTGGCCACTACATTTTCATGGACTTCCTTAGCTTTGGGTTACTTCCTCAGCAGTGTTTTGGTCAAAATTGTGAATCATGCAACTCATATGACCAAAACCCATGGTTGGCTTGGTGGAAATAATCTGAACCGCAACTAGCTTAATCTGTTTTACTGGTTACTTGCTATTATCAGCATGCTCAACTTTGTGAACTATGTGTACTAGTCCAGATGGTACAAATACAAGCCAAAGGTTAGAGGTCAAGTTGTAGATGATGCCTCTGCAACTCATCTTGCAGAATATTCCACCACTTGATTGTTGGATTTCAGATGATCTCCTCCTTATAATTCCTATGAATTGCTCTTTCTAGTTCCTCCTAAGCAAGAACATTTCAATGTGGTTAGGCATATAATTGTAAATACAAACAAGCAGATAAAGGAAATAAAACAAAAGAGAAACACACAACAAAACAACATAACACGAGTTTTAACGTGGTTCACCATAAATGGCTACATCCACCAAGAAAGCAGAGAATGATTGTATTATTAGTTATTTGATACATGGTTTGTACTCATGTATTTATAGAAAGCTCTTCGGATACAAAGAGATGGGAGAATAGCAACAGTCATGTGACTGTTGGGCTTCACATCTCAACAATCTCCCCCGTGAAGTCCAACCGGCATAGCCATGCACTATGTCATCCCTGCATTTCCAATCTTATCTTCATAACATAGTCAGGTTGGAAGTTTTCAACTTCACCAAATATTGTTCATGAACACAGTGGATTAACCTTCTCTAGGTTCTATCGGAATCAATAAAATCTAATAGCTAAACACATTCTCTTACTAATTTCTCAAGCACAAACCTGCTCATCAAAACTTGCTCAGGATTTTTTTCATTCAATTTTGTGCTTTCCACACCCTGCCAATAAACAGGGTCAATGTTTTGCGATCCACACCATTCAGGATTGCATTGTGCAATGGCAGGGGCTTCCAAATGCCACCAAAGCAGAAACACAATACCAACCTCCAATCTATCAAGCTTAAGATGGAGCACAGTTTCCTTCCCTTGTCCAACAACTATTAGATCAGTCACAGGTATCTGCAGCCATGGCGTCTCAGTTCTACCAGCGGCTCTACCGATGAGTTCCATCGTAGTGACATGCGCCTGTTCCTGCCGTTGAGATAACTGTTCCTCTGCACCATCTTCCCCTTCCTTGTGTGTAAGTATGAGGCCAGGAATCACATCACCGATGACATAAACTCTAGGAACAATGTATTTCTAAACACCCTCAGTGTCCATCTTTGGACACAAGAATTTACCCTTCTCGCGAATGCGATCAAACATGTCTACAATGCTCCCTTCTTTGCCACCGGGAGGAATTGTCCATGCATTGATTCCCTTTGCAAATGAATCCCTTATTTATTTGTCCAAATTCTTCGACACTTCTCCCTTCACAGTCATGTTCACCATCGTGCTCACCCTGACAATTGTAAAGTTGGACACACTAGCCACATTTCGATCGCTATTACCCACTTCAGAACCCTCTGAACCAACAAAATTTCCAATGACAACATCCTCAGGCATTAATGTTACTTCCACTTCCTCCGTAGAAGTTGTATGAACAACACCAAAATTGACTCGTGGCAAAATTTGAAACTCCAAAGTAGATAATACCCTTTGAGCAACAATAGGATGGTCTTACCCCAAAATTGGATTAGCCAAAATGGGTACTAGCGCTTCCTCTGCATATTTTTCCTGCTCAGACTTTTCCTTATCAGGCTCTCCAACCTGACAATTCCCACCAACAAATTTTTTGAAAAAATTGTCCAATGACTTGGCCACACTCTGTGGATCCTCTTGGTCTTTTATCTCCCTCCACTGCTTTCTCTCTTTGTCCTTCTCTCTTTTCTTCTTGGTGAATAGAGGGACACTGCTCAAATTATCCTTAACTTGTGACGGAAGTTCAGATGTATGTTCTATAATCGGCAGTGTATGAACAGTGGTGACAAAAACATTCCTAGGAGGTAGCACAATACCCTTCTCAATAGTTTTGATTACACATTTTCCCTACTCCCTCACTCGGGTATTTAAATTATGCTTGTTTATGGGATGGACCCTGAACAGAGCATCAGGTGAAGGCCTCTCAACGGCCCCATAAAAACCACCAATTTCACTCCTATGGCTCACAATCGCCACTAGTTTCTCGCACATACCCGTCATGCACTCCTGCCATGCACTGTCCTTGTCAACCAACACTACGTTGTGCTCACTGCCCTCTACAACATCCATCTTCTCACATAGGGTACGTGACTTCACAGTCCTTTCATCTTCTTCTATAGTGGACTTCTCGTCTCTCACAAACTTTTGCTTCCCTTGCAAAACATCTTCTACCCTCATGTTCTCTCCAGAATTAGGAACACAAAACAAAATACGGTGATCCCACACCTCCACTTGGGCATCTTGATGTATTTGCACAGGGACAATAAGCTTGAGACCCGTCCCATGAGGCCATCTCTTTTGGTCATGGGTGTCCTCGCCATCTACAAAAGTTTGGCCAATATATGCCACATCTGCATCAAGAGTGGGAAAAGAAATTAACCCAGCACCCTCATATTCTTCAATTGAATCCTCCTCTTTTTTCCAGCCATCCCACCAGTGTACATGAAATTTCTTTACAACTTTCACATACACAACATCACTCTCTTCTGAAACTAAATTGTTAAGAAATTCTTCAATGACAAATTGAGTCTCATCATCTTCTTCCATCTCTACTCAACCTAACCACGGCTCTGATACCAATTGTAAATACAAACGAGCAGATAAAGGAAATAAAACAGAAGAGAAACATGCAGCAAAACAACATAACACGATTTTTAACATGGTTCACCATAAATGGCTACATCCACTAGGAAAGCAAAGAATGATTGCATTATTAGTTATTTGATACATGGTCTGTACTCATGTATTTATACAAAGCTCTTTGGATACGAAGAGATGGGAGAATAGCAACAGTCATGTGACTGTTGGGCTTCACATCTCAACAATAATATGGCCTGATGGTGATTCCAATATCAATTTCTAAGCATTGATTCTAATATTTTATTTTATTTTATTTTTCTTGCTTCATTTTTCCTAGCAAGTAAAAAGTAAAAGCAATTCGTTCACTAAAGAAACTATTTTCAAAACAAAAAAATCTCATGGCTTCTCCTTTTAATTAGAAAAGAACAATAAGTATTTAAATTGTGTTGATAAATATAATTATAATAATATTAAAGTAGTAACAAGAAGTATTAGATAATAATTTAGATGGGATTAAAAAAATTATTTGAATTTATTTGAGGTTCTTAAAAATTTGAAGTATTCATATTTATCTTTTATTACATATATATTATTGTTTTCCTTTAAAAATAGATATAATAGAATTATTTAAAAATCAAATAGCATAAATTTTTACAGTTAATCATCAGGGTGTTAGTTGTTGTTTTGTTAGTCAATTTATTTTCTATTGTATTTTGGTTAGTTTTTTAGTTTCTTGTTTAATTAGTTTCACAAACTTTTCAGTTTCCTATTTTGTAAGTCTAGGCAATCTCTACCTCTATATATTATTGTGTTTGTTGGTTCTTTTTTTAATACAATTTTGGAAGTATTCTCCTTCTTGCAATTAAGAGAAAAGGCTTTTACATATTTTACCCAATCAATTTTTAATTAAAAAATTTATATTTTCATACAAGGTGAAAATGTATATTTGTTCCAAAAGATGCATTTTTTTAGTTTCAAAGAAATGTATGTCTTCTCTTCTAACTATCCAAAGGATCGCTTGTTGTATAAGTTGTTGAAGAATACAAGGAAAATATTAAGGTGAATTTGATTTCCTGTGGTTTATTTCTTGTCATAGAGATCTTTTATCTTGTTTTTTTATTTCATATTTAAGCAAGAAAATTCAAGAAATAAATTTTCTTCTACAATTTGTTCAAGTTGTGTGCACTTTTCTTGCAATTTACAATGATATCATATCAATGATTGGGGAAACATTAACTTGAAAAGATAGATGGATAAAATGGTATAGGAAAATAGAAAACACACTCATTTTCAATGATTTATGGTGTAATATTTGTGATTTTGATGCCCAACCTACAACACCAACTGCTACAAAAGAAAAAGAAGTTTGGCAATATAAAAATTCAAAGACCATGTGGCTTTGATAAGTGCTTCATTCAATGGAGATGTGTTTAGACATATACAAAGGTGTAAACTTGCTTGGGATTCCCTTCAAAAATTGAGAGATCTATATGATTCTAATTTTGAATTATAGTTTATTTAGTTACAATTGAAGTTATTCAATCTTGAATTAATGAATGGAGATGTTATGAGTTTAGCTTCTAAAATTCAAGCCATAAAACAAGATGTTGATGCTGCTAGTGAGAAAGGTAGAATTTATCTCACAACCTTCATAAAAACTCTTCTTCCAACACATTCCACATATTTGGAGTCCCTTCAAGCAAGTAACCAGTTGAAGACCATCACTTTTGATCAATTGGTTGAAAAGTTGGCAAAACGTGAGAAAGATTTTGGAAGAAAAATTGATAGCATTGGTGAAAATGTTTGCTTTGCCCACCACAAAGAAAAACCCTGTAATAAGAACTCTTCTAGAGGTGGTCATAATTATAGAGGAAAAGGTAGATGGAAGAATACAGGGAGAGGAGGTACATATGGAAAAATCCACTCAAAACATGAAAATCAAAATGATAGGCACCACTTTTATTGTAAAAGATGTGGACGAAAAGGTAGGCATGAAGCACATGAATGAAAAATTTCATGGGATAAGATAGAAATTTCCTTTAAACAAAAAGATAAAATACATAATGGTGACAAAAATTTATGAGCAGCCCAATTTACATGTGATAGTGATACTAATCAATATGTGCTTTTTGTTTCAGATTTTTCCTATTATAATTCATTTAATGCTTCATGGCATGATGCTTGGGTGTTAGATAGTGGAGCCACATAATATATGAAATTTTGAAGAGATTATTTTGAAGAATTTCATGAAGGTGTTTGTGGCACAATCTATTTGGCAGATAAATCAAGTCTCAAGCATGCTGGAAAAGGAACCATTAGCCTCAAATTGCTCGGCCTTCTATATTTTGTACTTCATGATGTTTGTATCTTCTTCATTTGCAATGTGATTTGTTCTCATTAGTATTGATTCCATGAAAAGGTTATTCCATTTTGTTGGAAGATGGACAAGTGAATGTTAGAAAGAAGTCAAATAATCAAATTTCCTTTAACGGTTGTGAGGATGGAAAGTTATTAAAACTTCATGGAACGTCAGCTCTTTCTAAGAGTTTTGCATATCTTACTAAAGAAGGTAAAATATCTCCTAGTCTTTTATGGCATGCAAGATTTCAATATATTAATTATGATAGCATTTGTACCATGCAAAAGAATGGTATTGCAAGTTTACCTACTTTTCCTAAGATAATTGAACAGTGTGAAGCTTGTATTCTTGAAAAACAACATATAGTTTCTTTCCCTCGCTCCATTTGGCAAGTACACAAGAAATTGAAACTCATAATTTTGATTTATGTGGGCCTTTACTAGTGACTTCAGTTGGAGGATGTATGTATTTTATGTTGTTCATTGATGACTATAGTCACATGAATTGGATTTATTTCTTGCAACAAAAATCTAAAGTCTTTGAAACTTTTAAGAAGTTTCACATTATGATTGAAAATCGAGCACAATCTCAAATTAATACTCTTCGAACATATAATGATGGATAATTTACTTTCATAGTTCTTGAGGATTATCTTCATCAAAATGGGATTCAACATAATCTCACTATTCCAGGTACTCAACAAAATGGTGTTGTTGAAAGAATGAATATAACTGTCATGAATATGGTTTGAGCAATGTTATATATTTCAAAGGTATTAAGATACATTTTTGGGCAGAAGTAGCAAGGACAACAATGTATCTTTGCAATAGATCTCCTTCATCTGCTCTTCACCAAGAAACTCCATATGAAGTTTGGTTTGGTTATCCTCCCTCTATTCAATATCTTCATACTTTTTTGTTCCACTTGTTATGCATTGATTCCAAAGGGGCAAAGAAGTAAGTTGCATCAAAGAAGTTATAAATGCATTTTTCGTAGCTATTTTGAATCTTCAAAAGCCTATAGACTGTATGAAGAAGTTAACAAGAAATTATTTATTGCATTAGATGTTGTATAATTTTGTGAATCTTTCAAAAATAATGTCAATATTGATTTTCAATTAAAATAACTTTATAAATGTACCAAGTTTCTTGCTTGGAAAGAACATCCATGTGAAATTCTTCAATATGGGGGGAATAAATCATTTAGAACCATCTTTGTTGGAACCATCTATAACACTTCTAGATTTATATATGCCCCAACTCACAATATTCCAACTTAAAATCTACAAGAAGAAACCACCTCTCATGATGATTTCCAATCTCTTGATGACCATGGGCATTTATAACAATTAGCCACTACAAGAGCTTCTAGTCAAGAAATGGAATCACTTGTGGTTCACCTAAAACATTCCCACAAGTGGGTCAAACAAGTTTAGCAAAATTTTAAATATTTAAGACTCGACGAAATAGGAAAAACGAGCACAATAAGTTCTTACAAAACAAGGCAGAAAACTCAATCTTCTATTGTAGGTAGCTCAAAGTCTCTTGATGAACTCAATATAGAAATAGACTTTGAACCAACTTCCTATAAATAAGCTAAGGATATTGTAGTATGGCAGCAAGCTATGCAAAATGAGTATGCTGCTCTTTTAAAAAATGGCATGTGGGAGTTGGTTGATCCACCGCTTGGTTGTGGACCTATTGGTTGCAAGTGGATTTTAAGAAATAAATATAAAGCGAATGGCTCACTTGACAAACATAAATCCCAACTTTTTGCAAATGTTTATGCTAAAAAATGGGGCATAGATCATGATGAAAATTTTGCATTTACAACAAAATGGACTACTATTTGTGCTTTGTTGGCTCTTTCAACACAACATGGGTGGAAAGTTCATCAAATGGATGTCAAACTACATTTTTGAATGGTGATCTAAAAAAAAATAGTATTTATGACTCAACCAGAAGGATATACAGTCCATGGTAAAGAATACCAAGTATGCAAGCTCATAAAATAGTTGTATGGTTTGAAGCAAGCCCCCCAAGCTTGGTATGAAAAATTCACCAAGCATCTCTTGAAGTTGAATTTCTAGCTTTTTTAATTTTATGATCAATGTAGATTTTTTCGTTAAAAAGTTTGATAGAATTGTTGTCTATATTGTTGTTTATGTGGATGTTTTATTTCTTACTAGTAATAATGAGGATTATAATAAAACTGTGAAAGATCAATTGAAGCAAGGGTTTGAAATGACTGATTTGGGCCAGATCTTCATTATTATTTGGGTGTTGAGGTGATTCAAAACCCCAAATATATTGGTGACCTCACCAAGTTTGGCATGGTTGACTACAAACCTCTTAGTACTCCAATGGTGAAAATTTTGAAACCCACATCCATCAAATCTATGGCATTGGTTGATGCAACTCCATATAGGAAACTTGTTGGTAGTTTGATTTATGCAACTACTACCCATCCAAATATTTCTTTTTCTGTTGGGGTTCTCTCTAGATTCATGCAACAACGTAGAGAAATTCATTGGTTAGCATCCAAATATGTTCTTCAGTATTTGAAAGGTACTCAAAACTATGGTCTCAAATACTCAAAGGCCACACACTTTTCATTACTTGGATATTCAGATTATGATTATGCAGGTGATTTGGAAGATGGGAAATCTACCTCTGGTTTCTTAATGCATCTTGGATCTACTGTTATTTCTTAGAAATCTAAAAAGCAACTAGTCCGAACTCTATCCTCTGCAGAATCTGAATATATGGTAGCCTCTAAGGCCACTCGAGAGATCTTATGGCTTCAAAGGATTCTTGAAGATTTACAAGAACAACAAGTTTCCTCCACACCACTTTTGTTGACAATCAATCTGCAATTAAAATGGCCAAAAATGCAATCTTTCATGATCGAACCAAACACATTAGCACCAAGTTTCATTTTCTTTGACACCATGTGAAAGATGGCAGTATACAGCTCAAATATTGTCCTACTATAGATCAACCTACAAATACTCTTACCAAAGCTCTTGGATGAGAAAATTTTGAAAAATTCAGAGGAATGCTTGGTTTGACCCCTTCAAATTAAGGGAGGGATGTTACGGTTAATCATCGGAGTGTTAGTTGTTGTTTAGTTAGTCAGTTTATTTTCTATTCTATTTTGATTAGTTTTTCAATCCCTGTTTAGTTTCATGTTTTGTTAGTTATTATTGTATGTGCTAGTTCTTTTTTTAATACAATTTTGAAAGTATTCTCCTTCTTGCAATTAATCCTGACTTGACATAAATTTGATATTTATTTGCATATCATATTAATAGATAATAATCAATTAAATTTTGAAAATCACAAAACGTAAATTTAACTTTTATTTATATCAATAAATAAATAATAATTAATTATATTTTCAATTAAATCTTTTACATGATGTTTTATTTAAAATTATTACGCATCACAAAAAATATATATATAATTTAAATATTTAAATTTTGTATATTTAAATATCGATTATAATATAAATATTTTATACAATACAATAATTATCTAATTAATTTATTATGAATATTTCACCATCAAGAAGAGAAAACTAAATCTTAATTTAATGCTTTGTATGAGTAAATAAAAAAGACGTTGTGAATGAAATAAATCAGTTGATTTTTAAATACATTATTCCTGCCATAAATAATTAAAAAAACAATACAAAACGGAATTACAACAGCAGCTCACTAAAGAAAAATTTCTAAGAGGCATGATATTCAATTACAAATGGAATTCTGTACCAGACATTTACTTTTCATCTTAACTATTATGTGGATAATAATTGTAGACGTTAAAAGTGTATCTTTGTCCATTTTTGCTGCTTGTTTTGGACTTATTGTAACTATTTTCTTAGGTAGATTCTTCTAATAATTCATTTTGTTCCATGTGTGTATATATGTTGATTTGATTACGTCTTTAATTACTTTGGATTTTTCTAAGCTTGAATTCAGTTTGAATCCTCTCAATATAATTTTATTTTGATTGATACTGTATTCAATTATATATATGACCTTGAACTTTACTTTTAATGTTTTTGAGCTAACTTTTCGAGACCTTTCTTATTTTATTCTGTTATCATATATTTCATTTGAGTTCAATTTGAACATTTAAAATTGTGTATATAAAAGTGTGATCTTTAAGGATATAAGAGGGTGTGACTTTCAATCATTTAAGAAGGGATGTAATGTCTATTACACGCTTAATTTTATAGTTTGTTTAGGCTATGAAGAGTTAATTTATAGCTATTTTAACTCTTAGTTAAGTTATATGATCATTAATATAGTCTTGATATTAGAGTCATAAGTAGGGTATATATAAGAGCTAGTGATTAGTTTATGATTATCATATTGTGAATTGCATTCTTTTTGAAGATTTTTGGATGTTTGATCCCTCAAAGTGACTTACTATTTATTAAGTATTATCAAGTATTTGCAGCATATTTCCAAATATATTATTCGCATGTATGATTTATTTCATTACAAACGATATCAACATGATATTGACATCGGAAGAAAATAAATAAGGAATTTTTTCAATTTAGAAGGTTGAATTAACAAGTACATATCTCTCTTAATTTGGTGAATTATTTTGTTTAGTTTTGGAAGGTTCATTAAGGATATAGACACATAAAATTGACACCTTGTTATTACCCAACTATTTCTTCTAAAATCGATTGAATATAGCCCTTATTATTGAATTATTCATCACATTTACATATTCTTATTAATTAAATAATATTTTATTAGTTAATTAATAAAATCACTATTCATCCACTATTCACCTACACCCATTTTCTAGTCTAAATCATTTAATCTTTCCTTATATAGTCTACCTCAAGTAAATAAATTTAATTATTTATCTATATAAATGATTTCATTCTCATCCCAAAAATTAAATAAATATATTATTTATTTAATTTACCTATTTTCCTCCACTTTTCATTAAGTGGGCTAATCACTTAATCCCCTAATCACCCACTTGCACATCCCTAATCCTAGTCAACCATCCCCTCAAATCATGCACATCCCCACATGTTTACAAAGGCATGATCTTTTCTACACAAGGCATGGGCCTTTGTATATGTGGCATGGCCTAAGTACCATGTCACATGGGTTAAGGACTTTCCCATCCCTCAAGGGTACTCCCAAGTACCCTTTCCATTTTTCTCATCCAATATTCCTAAGAATCTACACCATTGATTATCCCCTTAGTCCATCTCCCTCCATCTCCACCAACCATAAGAGAAAACTTGATGTCCTCTCATCTATCCATGGATCTTAACCAATATGAGCCATTGATTGCATCTATTAATCATATTCATCCATTCCTTAAGCCAAAAATCTATAAATGCAACCTTATCCAAGCCATTTTTTTGAACACCGCCTTGGAATGCAATGTTATGCTATCAAATTGAGCACACATATCAAATATCATTAGGAAAATCCAATTTGAAGTGCAACAAGGAGTCTAGGCCTAGATTAATTTATGTTATTTTATGCTTGTTTAGATTTCTTAGGCCTAATTTGAGTGTCTATTTGTCGTTTGTGATATTCAATTTAGTATTTATTTTTTTCATTTTAGGCACAAAAATCATGAACACTAAGAACATATTGAAGTTTCTATGGTCTAGATTTGAGATCATTTAGATAAAAATTGAAGTGGTCATGAAATTGGGGTTTTCGTCAAATTTTCTCCCAAGGTTGTAAATTAACAAAAAATTTGAAGATTTTTTATTAAAAATTTAGGCCTAAGCCCTAGTAAGTTAGAGTGAAAATTTTAGATTATTTTGATTTATTTTAAGTTGTTCTGAAAAATATTTTTTTGGTATCATGGTTGAGGCTTCAACAAGAAGCAAAGGAAGGAATCCAATCACTCATAGAAACACTCCTAACAAGATGATTCATCAATAGAGGAGAGGGATACTATAAAATTTACTAATATAAGAGAAGAAACCAACAACATGAACGATGCAATCTTGTCAAAGGTAGAAGCTAAGACATGAGGTCTCATGGCAATATTAAAAAATAAACTTCTCACCAAAGTTTTATAGATCCTCAACCAATCACACCACAAGACTTAGAAATAAAATGTATCTTCTAAGGGGTGTTATGCTTTTTGGTTTGACTAAAATTTAATGATGTATCACCACCCAAATAATTATATGGCTAGGTAATTCACACCAAAAATGAATATGTGAAAGTTCAATGGAAAAGATCCAACCAACTGGCTTGTCCAAATGGATCAATTATTAAATATTCATAATGTTCCATCTCAAAAAAGGTTATAAAGACATACTTATACTTGGAAATAGGTCAATTCAATTTGGGATCATTAGCTATGTGAAGAGAAAGAAAATAAGGGATTTGTTGTCACATGTTCTATTTTCAAGAGAATCTCACTACACATTATCTTGATAATCTTATGGATAACTATTTTAGCTAGATTAAAAAATTAAAAAAGCATGCATGGTCAAGGACTATAATCAACAATTTTGAAAAAAAAAATTAGACTAGAGCATGATAGAGGAAATTTTTATGGAATTATTTCTCATAAGTTTAAAGCACCATAGGGTAAACCCACAAAAGTAGTTTACAATTTGAGTGAGGAAGGAAAAGTTGCAAAAAATGACCCCATGCAAAAAAAAATAGTTTTTGGGGGTTCAAATGAACTTTTGGTTCGAGCTCCATTAAATGTTGGGTCCCATATTTCTCAGAAAAATGAGCAAAGAAAATGGTTGTGGAAAGGGGTTTCGCTCAAACCCCCCTGGTTCACTGGATCCCCCCCTTTTCCCACCTCACCCTCTGGCACAAAAAACCTTCAAAATTTTTTCTTTTGAAGCTCGGGTTGAGGATGAAAATGGAGGAGACTTCACAGATCCAACTAGATGATGGTAGTCCTCAGAACGAGCTATCCAACGAATATAATTTTAATATGTTTTGGTTTTATTATGTATTTGTTTTTTTAGTTTTATTAAACATAGGTTTTCATCGAAAATCAAGCTCTATGTTCTACACATGTGGAAAAATAGAAGATTATCAAAAAAAAATTGAAAAATATGAGTGCACTAGATATTGAAGTCCTTGATCCAACAAAAAAAATGAATTTCGATACATACAAAAAATTTATGTGTTATGCAGTTCGCCTATGTTTGAATTTTATTGGTTTGACTTTGAAACTTGATTAAGGAAAAAATATTCAATAAAACACTATGAAACTGATTGGAAGCACTATATATCATAGTTACAAATATAAATTTGAAAAAATTATAATTTAATCCTTCATGGAAAAAAAATTGTGTTATACGGTGAGAGTTGCTCCTTAAAAATGGTGTTTGCTAAAAAAAACTAATTTTTGAAGGAGATGGAAAAAGAAGTGCAATCTGATTCCAAAAATTTTGAAAAAAATATATTTAGAATCTATAGAAAAAATGTCACAAATCACTAGTTTGCATCATCTTCAAATTCCTCACGTTTTAGCTGCTATAGGTGTTGGAAAGTGAAGATTTAGTTAGAAAAAATCAGTTTAGTGTCTAGTTTGGCCAAAAATTGTAAACCAATATTGTGGGATCACCCCACATCAACTATAAGGTATGCATCTTCCATCTAAATTCAATTTTCTAAGAAATTATTATGGAAAGGAAACTAGAGGAAAACATATTGGTCAAGAGATAATAGAAAAATTTAAATATAAGAGAAAAAATAATTTCATTGTCACTTCCTCAAACTACTAGAATAACATAGCAACAAATTGAAAAGAGGAGAGAAAAAGGGTTATGTTCAAATTATGATATAGAATATAGTCA
The DNA here is from genome assembly GCA_007115665.2 of Sequoiadendron giganteum. NCBI lineage: Eukaryota > Viridiplantae > Streptophyta > Pinopsida > Cupressales > Cupressaceae > Sequoiadendron > Sequoiadendron giganteum. The sequence continues at coordinate 172,991,873 of CM021109.1, read as the reverse complement.
ACAATATAAATGTATTAAAATTTAGATAATGTTCTAAATGGAAGGATCAAATAAGGAGGAAGAAGCAATATTATAGGGTGGTAATGAGATATATGAGGAATTGGGAGATAACAAATCAATCATTACTTTTTGTGCACTTTTTAAAATTAGCGACCCAAAAACTCTCAATGTAGTGGATTATTAAAGAAAGAAAGAATAATGTTCATTTTTGATAGACCCAAGAAACACTCACAACTTGATCATTAAGAATTTTTCTTCTCACATAAATTATTTTATCTATCCAACTCTAAAATTTTAGGTCATGATTAGAAATAGTGGTATAGTTAGTTGTTCAAGAAAATGTCATAGTATCAAATTATCAATGAAAGGATATATACTTGATTGGCCTATCCTTTCTATCTCCATAGGTGTAAAAATTATTGTGTTGGGAGTCCGACTACTTTCTATATTGGGGATTATTGAGATGAAATTCAAGGAGTTATTCACTCATTTTCACTCAAAAGGTAGGAAAATCAAAATAAGAGGATTGCATGCCAAGTATTACAAATGGTAAATTCTCATCAAATAAAAAATAAGTTTTAAAAGGGGAAAAATTGGTTTGTACCCGACTTATTTACATTAGTAGCATATCACTCAAAGGCCTCTACACCATCTAATTTTCAAGTAGTATATAAGAAGTTAGTTGTTTTTAAAGATATCCTAAAATGATTGCCTCCTAAAAGAGATCATGATAATGACATTCAACTAATATCAAGGAGTCAAACACCAAAAAATTGGCCTTATAGGTATCCATATGTATAGAAAAGTGAGATAAAGAAGATTGTTTAAAAGATGTAGGTATGTGCAGGATCATCATGGAAAACAAGGCCCTTAAGTGGCAAAAAATTAAAAAAAAATCAGAGTTAGGCAACTTGATGTAAAAATTTGAATAAGTTATCTATATTATTTCAAAAATATGTAAGAATAGTAGTTTCTAAACTACTAGGTTTATTTTCAAAAAAAAAAATCTACTCGGTGAAAATTTAAAATTTCAATGTTGTAGTACTTAAATTTCAGGGAAAAAATAAGAAGTAGGTGTTTGTCTGACCACCATAACCACAATAAAATGATAATATTTTTTTATAAGATTTTAGATAGAAGTAGAGGACTTATGTCTCGATGTGAAGCATATTTTTTTGTAATTTTTTTCCAAGTAAATAATTAATTATGATTTTTTTATTACAACTTTTAAAAAATATAAAAACTCATTTGTCTGACCATCTTAACTTGGTCAACACTTCATGAAATTCAATTTTATTTTTTTTAATACTATAGTATGCGAAGCATAGAATTTCACATCTTTTGGATTCAAAAAATGTGATACCGTTTAAAAGCTATAGATGTTTTTCAATCAACCTATCAATCATGACTTTATTCGTAATTCAAATAGAAAATGAATAATAATTATTTATTAAACTCAAAGTAAAGCATAATTTATATTGGTGAAAAGCTAAGAATATCCTTTAAAAACCCTTTTTATTTTATCAATTTTGGTTAAAAAAAAAGTCGCCAGCCACATACCCATCATATCACCACTTTTTGGCCCATCATGATCCTGCACATACCCATGTTAGAGGAGGGTAGTATTAGGCATAGTTAGAGACCTTACTCCTCTCCAAGGGTAATAGAACACAAGAAATATTTCACTTGGAGGATGTGTCAAATTTATAGAGATCTCAACAAATATATCATAAAATATAAGTTTCTCGTTCTATCTTTTGATGATTTATTAGATGAAGTTAACAACATATGTTTATTTTATTAAACTTGATCTTTTTTCTCATTATAATCGAATTATAATTAAATATGAGGATGTACATAAGATATATTTCTGGTAATTCCTTTAATTGTCAAAAATGCACCAGCTACATTTCAAATTTTGATGAACTCTATATTTAGGCCATTTCTATAGAATTTTTTTTCAAAATGTTATTTTTATGACATCTTAAAATATAGTGAAACTTGGGAGTAACATTTGTAACATGTGAATTCGGTTTTGGAAATTTTTGAATAGAATAATCTTTATGTTAATATATTCAAGTGTGTGTTTAGAGGAAAAGAAGTGGAGCACCTAGGTCATATTATTTTAGATGAGGGATTTAGGGTGGACCCACAAAGGAAAAGGGTTATTATAGAATGGAAAATGCCTAAGTCCTCAACAACCTATGGGATTTATTAGGTATTATAGGTTAATATCATTATTTTTTTAAATAATTATGGTGGAATAGAATCACTTCTCATAATGTTGTTAAATAATTATTCCTTTTAGTGAAATGGGGTAGTTAATGGGGAGTTTGAGCTACAAAAGGAAGTTATGTGCATAATTATAGTTCTAGATACTTGAGATTATTATAAAGTATTCATTATGGAATATTTTTTTTGTAGGAAATGGAATCAAAGGACTATTCATGCCAGAAGGATAATCCATAACATTCAAGAATCACCAACTCAAGGATTAAAATTTATTGAATCCAATATATGAGAACGAAATGTTAGTTATCCTTCATACAATAAAAAAATTAAGAATTTATCTAATTGGAATACACTTTAAGGTAAAGAAAAATAATTACAATCTCAAATAATTCTTAGAATAGAGGTTTTCATCCAAAGAATAGAAATATGGCTCTTAAAAATTTAATATAAGATTTTGAGATCATGTATTTAATGTAATGCCCACATTTTAATGTGGACATAACACACACAACTAATAATTAAAAAACAAACTCCCAACACTAATTTTTGTCATGTACAAACTGTGAAAAGAATGTATATCTTAATTTGATGTTGCAAATTATATAGTTTATTATTTCTCAAATTAATAATGTTTAATATTAACATAGTGTTTATTTGAGAAATTTAAATTACAACTTTGGTCAAATACCAATTCCTCATCAACATTTCTCTTAATCGATTTCCAAAGTATTTTGAATTATTATTTTAATCTTGATTTTATTTTATTAATCAAATACTATTGCTATATTAAATTAATTATGTAAGTCAAGCCTCATTATTAATGGAAATTCCTTTGACATTTTTTATTAACTAACAACTATAATATTTTATCAACCCTTTTATAATTGCTTCACTTAATTCATCAATTTAGGTTAAACTTTAATTTTTTTAATTGACATAATATGTGAGTTCAAATTAACTTGGAGAAAATTACTTAGTTAAAATTTACTTGAAATATTAATATAGTTTTGATTAAGGTAAACATGGGAAAAGGTCTTGAAACCATACAAAATAGCCATAAAGGTAAGCAAAATAAATCTCACCAGTAGTGAGATTGGAAACCACAAAAAGAAAAGTAAGTATGATCCCTTGAGAAGAGATACAAGAACCAACCACAAAGAAGAAAATAAAAAATACCAATAATAATTTTGACCAAATCACAGAATCAAAAATTAGTGGGAAACAAGGATCCTAACATTCTAAAAGAACTACTAAAAGACTAGAAATGAAGGAGAGAGCAAGGACCATCAATGATCCACAATGCAATCCCAAGATAGGAGTGAGTTCAAACCTATTGCTCACAATTTGAGTATGAATTTGGGATGAGGAAGAATAAATACCTAAATCCTTCTTCTATAAATAATAGTCTAAGAAATTTTATCATCCAAGATCCCATTATAAGGGGAAGAAAGAGGAGAATCTAGAACCAAGGAGGGCTTGTTAGCACACAAAGAGAGAGTAGTAGGAAAATAAGGAGAAAAGTAGTCATCCACCTCATGATAAATTTAGATTTGATTTGAAGTTGCAAGTGAGTCAAGATATAAGCACAAAACAAGATTAAGCTCAATAGGGTCCACAAGTCATAGTAAGGCCACATTAGAAGCCGGAGGCTCAAAATTATCATGAGAAGAGTCATCAAAAAAAGAATTAGGAGTGTGGACCATCAAGTGATCAACAATAGTATTATTCCACCAAGAAGTAGTGCCTTTCTAACACAAGAGAGAATAATCTAATGGCAAATAACTAGTTGAGAAGTAATGTTGTCATTTAAAAGGGAGGCCCTTGTAATCAAGCAGTTGATTCCAAGGCCTATCCCCAACCATCAGAATAAAATCCTCTTGAAAAGGCTTAAAGATGTCAATATCCACCAAAATGCAGGAAAAATTAGAGTGCCCCATATAGGAAGTGGAATTATCAACCTTAGAGAAGTGACATAGAGTTTGTGATGGCCTCATAACAAGAATCTTCCAAAAACTAGAGGGGAAGATTTGGAAATCTAACCGACACCGAATGGTCATTGAGTGGTTCAATAAGGGGGTTAAAGGAAGTTTCTCGGTTTAATAGCGAGAGAGAGAGAGAGTTCTCTCCCCAGTCCCACAACTTACCCAACACCAATTTTCTGTCCTCAAAAATAAGTGAAGGAAACTCAATAAAAAACCTTTAACACAAGGGAAGATCTCAATATTACTAGCCACAAGGGGCTTTCAAGAACCCAACACCTAGTTGTGAAGATCTATAAGAAAAGACCAAAGTTTGGAGAATCTACACCCTCGACCCCTATGCTGGTAGAAATCCTCATTTTCCATCATATCTTGGCCACAAACCACCGCAAGGAAGGATTTCACATAAATAAGGGGATAAGATTTCCCTCTAGGAGGAAGAGCAGTAGTAGAGTTGGTCACATAAACAAATATTTAAGCTCTAACTATAGAAATGAGATTTAGAGGAGGGTTCCAATCCACAACCACAACCCTAGAAGCTAATAGTAATCCAATACTAACAACTCTAGTAACAACCACAAGAGCATAAATCTTATCAATCAATGACACTACAATATCCCAACCAATAAGCAATAGAACTAGAACACCACCCAATGACTCAACATGGGAGATAATAGGCAGGAGAAGGTGACTTGAATTACCAATATTAGGACTCTACACAAAATTTGAGAGGACGGGAGTAGGATTGTGGTTACATGAACAAGGTCCTCTTGAACCAATCACAATTGAGGTCAATTATCATATATTTGGTTTAGGTTACATGCCTCTAGTGGAAGAATCTTACGATATTATGGTAGGAGCCTCTCTCATTGATAAGAGTGTCAAGGAATAGGACCTTGAAGACTCCTTTTTTGACTTATCCACCCTCTTTAATGAGCTAAACATCTGTACTATTGAACCAATCATTGCACCTTCCATTAGTCCTCCATTTGATCTTCTAGGCCTAATTTCTTAGGACCAACAAGATCCTATGTATTGCTACATATTCAAAAATGACCAACTTATAGCTGAGTTTATGGGACTCTGAAGGTATTCCAATCAATGACATGGATATTAAAGGTTTTGACATAGACTTAGATCGAACAACATTTTTCAAGGAACAAGTTGGGTTGCTTAATCTTAAAAATTGAAAAAGTTTAAAATAACCAGAAAAATGTAAAAATGAATCTCCTAGTGAAAACCTCTTTGCGGTACTATCAAATACAAAATAGAAAGAAAAATAATCAAAAAATACTGATTTTTCTAATGAAAACCTCTTTGAAGCATCACTAGACAAGGAAATTTGTCTTCCATTACAATTTTCAAAGTGGAAAATCATGTATCTAGAGTCAATTGTGAAGGAACAAATACCATTGTTTTACTTGAATCCCTTTTGAATATGCCACACAATGGTTATCATTGTAAATCCTATGTCAAATATTTTGGTCCCCACATTCAATGTCCCAAGAATAGAATTCACCCATATCTTGGTTGGTCCAAACCATCCATTATATCATATCTATAAATACCTCCATCATTACTCCTTTCCACCCAACCTATCTCACATACACCATAAATAGTGTCCACCATTTGTTACATCTCACCATACCTAGCAAACCATCATATAAAAGGAGCTTCAAAGTCACTTTACTAGGATACCTTAATTCAAGAGAGGCTTCTATTGTAGTAAAGGAAGTTTCAAATGGTGTCCATTGTCTAAACACTAGGGGAATTATCTTAGCCATAAAAATCTATAGAACATGTTTCCATGACTCGGAATATGCAGATCAATGGTGCCTCTATGCCATTAGCCACTTTCTATCATATCATAATAACCTCAATCAAAATATTCATGAGATCAAAGCTCAAAAGGTTTAGTTTGATAATAAAGAGTTTGCATTTATAGCACTTCCATGCTTAGTTTGATGGGTATCCCAATGGAAAATTTTAAAAATCAGAAGATAGAAAAAATTCATCATGATGAAAACTTGCCAAATAGGCTTCATGTTTAACATTAAAAAAAATGCAAAAAATATTAAAAAAAAATAGTAAAGATATAAATCATCCTTTGGTCAAAATTTCCTTTGGTGGCACCATGGACAAGTACCATGGTGAAAACCTACTCACATGCACCATGTGTAATAAATTATATTTTTCTATCCTATAAGTCCTCGTCATCGTCCACTTTTCCATCCTATATCCATGTCATTTATTTCAATCTTCCATTCATCCCATTTTGCACCTTGTTATGCACTAGTGTGAGGTAAGTACATCATATTTGTAACATTACCATTGTTCTACCCATTGTTTTTACTATTTTTCACCCACGAGTGAATAGTTTATGCTACTAGCATTATGAGCAATAAAAGATTTCCTTTCATATGAATAATTAGATGGACATTTAAAACAAAACCATTTCAAACTTTCTCATTGCATAAAAAAGAATCATTTCAATAATTCAAGTAATGATTTCACATTACATAATTTCATAATGATATTACAATTTTTTTATAAGAATAGAGATACATGTTTACAATCATAGCTTCCATGAGCTCAATGATATATATTTATATATACAAAAAAAATGCAATGATCTAGATGTCCCCATAACTCGTGCATACATTCTAGGTGTCCCCAAACTAGCACTACATCCTCAAATCTTGGTCACCAAATATATGTAGGAGATCATCACTCAAGCACTTTTCTACCAACCATGGACTTATTGCAGTCTCTGCACATCTACCTAACTGGTAAGATGGCCCTACCCTTTGACAAAGAGAGTGGTTTGGTGACCCCATCATCTTGACCTTCCTGAGCATAGTGTTGTGTCATACATAGATTCTAGAGCTACCATACATTGGCTACAACCTACATGTATGATTTCCCTGCCTAGAATGAAATCATGGATCACAATGAACTGACAGTGTAAAAAATGGCTACTTACACTACTTTGGCTAAATAATAACACCCTATACTTCGAGCATGATTCATCTATCCACCCACTCTTTAGCTTGATTTGGTAATGACCGTAAACATAATGCACATTCAATCTGAGGTGATGGCATAACAAATTATCCAACAAGGTTATTCCCTTAACCATGGATTACCCTAACCCCAAGAATAATCAAGTCTATAACAAATTGATTAAATAGGTTACACCCTTTTCCCATGGATTACTCTAAACCCATGTATAGCCATGCTAATCATACATGCACACATACTACTGGCCAGCTAGGTTACCCCCTTTCTCATAGATTACTCTAACCCTAGGAATAATCATGCTAACATCTTATGTTCAAATGATATTTTCATAAAAGCGCTATAAGATAGCAACATATACCACATTTCACCATTCATGTAATATCCATATATCCTTAGCGAACTAAGTATAGTTATAATAGCATTTAAGCCACACATATTTCAACATAATATAAATATATTCCCAAATAAGAGGGTTTCACTAATTCGGGACTCAATTTCAAGAATCACATAATATTATTCCATACTAGGAAATAACTAAGTTCATAAGAAAAAGCATATCATGCATTTCAAAAAGCAATATTTCCCAAAAAAAAGGCATTTATAATCAAATAACCTTTCAAACATAAATAATAGAGGAATAGAAATCAACATGCCTGGATTTTAAGTTCCAATTGATAATTTTTCTTTCCAACCTTAACCTCCACAACCACGATTTCAACTTCTCCAATATTCAACTAATTTCAAAACTCTAGCCTTCTATCAAGAACTCTCAATAAACACAAATTCACAAACAACTCTCTCTCTCACCAATAACTCTCAAAATAATGCTTGCACAAAAAACTCCAGTAGAACAGAAATGAAGAATTCTGAATGGAAAAGTGTAACAAATGGTAGAGATAACACCTCTATTTATACCAAAATATGAGCATCATAATGCTAAAAATAAGCTATTAAATCTACCACCACTCTAACAACAACAAAAAATGCATCGAATTAGTTGATTTGTGGCTAATTTAAACTCTTAGATTGCAACACATAACAGTCCTCTTATTTCCAATTTCATAGAATAGATGAGTCAAATCTCTTTTTGTGACAACATGACTCTTTTACTAAGTAGGGCATGTAGCGACACATTACTATAGGTTTCCTATTTGATTTTCAAGTCAACCACCCTTACAAATTTTTGTCATCTTTGCATTTACTAAGTTTCATGCTTATCATATCACTTTGCCTAGATTTGGTGTAAGTTTTAGACTTCTATTGCTTTCAAATTTCTTCAGATTTTGGCACAACCTTTCCATACTTTATCACCCTTTTTCATGCGCGGTTAAGACTAAGTCAGCACTATTTTAAACTGTATTTTTTTCTCTTGCAATGTTGAACACCATTTACTTCATTTATACATAGCACATAAGTCTATTGAATTATTCTCCCTATGTGCTTTATGCACAACTTTTAAGCTTTGGCCATTGTATCTTACATGACATCACTATGATAATGTGTTATGCTTTATTTCAAAGCACTTTATACATCAAACAATATAATATATATTATTAATGTGTCACCAAAAAGTGTAGCCTTTGACACTTTTTTCTCATTTGGATCCTTTCTTATGGATTTTGGACCTTTTTCAATATCTTTTTACCCCTTTCCAAGCCTTGTGCCAAAGTGTTGTAATGTGTTGTAATGCATTTTTACACTTTCTTAGGCTTGTCATCACTAAATTAACCCTTCCTTATGCTATAATGACCCCTTAATGCTCTCACATGCCTTAAGTGTTTTTTCATGAGAAAATATGGACAAACATAAATAATCACTCTTTAATTCTCGAAAACCAATGAAAATGGCCCAGGTGGACTAGGCCACCACCTTGGGTGACCTAGTCCCATGTGGCATAAAATTCAAATTTAACTTAATATTCATTCAGGATTCTGTCTCTAAAACCCTAAGGTCAGCTTGTATGGTGTTATTTCAGGAAAATCAAGGCACAACTTGTATAAATAAGCCTCAAAACCCTAATTCATCATATTATGCATCACTAAACTCACTCTCCTCTCAATCTCTCTTCTCTCCTTCTTCTCAAGAAAGTTAGGGTTTGAGCATTCCAAGTCAACAAGACATCTTTTCTGAAGCGTTCAAGGGCTAATTGTTGCAACAATACAAGATCTCTCATCATGGAAAGGTGAATTACTCCATTATTCCATTCTTTCATATTCATGCTTTACATTTTCTATTCATTTTGGTTTAGTTACCTAAAAGGGGTTTGACCAAGGCAAACCCCTAATACCTAACAATCAACATTTTTCTCTTTCTCTCCTTGTGTGTTTGCAGATTTAGGTACTTTGGAGATCTTTGAAGACTTTTTGAAGACCTATCCTTTCTTGCAAAGTCCAAAAACTCACCAAAAGTCACTTTCAGGCCCGAATATCAGAGTTTCAGAAGTGGACAACTATGAAGAACCAAGGTGTAAACTGGGGGCTTTCGTTTCCCCTTCAGAAATTCCAAAAATCCTAAAGAAGACTAAGTCGCCAACAATAGAAACCTAGTCCCACTAGATAGGTTTTTCTATGATTTTCACATTTCCAGACACCCATTTGGCAGAAACAAGCTCTGGACCAATTTTCTCAAATTTGGGACTAGGTCGCCCAGATTGGTACAAGTGTCCCTTTTAGCTTTTGCAACATTTTCATCAACATTCCAAACCTCCATCAGATCCTTCTTCAAATTCTAGGTGCACACATTCTATCTCCTTCATTTTTGTTTAGTTTAGTGTACATTCTTAGGTCATTTTGCATATGTTTGCATATCATTATGCGTTTTCCAACACTTCACATTTCTATAGTTTAGCATTCAATACATCATTTGCATTTTCAGTCTATTACTTTTAGACACGTTCACAAAACCCTCAAATCAACCCTTAATCCTTGAATGAACTCATAAAAAAAAATTATATCATTAAGTGGAAAGAGAGCAATTTCCTAAACCAAGTGCTCTTTAGGTGAAAAACCCTAAGGGCCTACTAAGGGGAATCCTCTTTCCCTTCGTGTATCATCATTTTTGGAGGTTCATTTTGGTGAACCCGACATTCCTACACCTTCTTTTCTGATTTGGACTTCTTTAGCATCCTAGAATTAATTTTCATTGCATATTGCATTAGTGAAGTTGCATTCCAGGGTTTCAAAATTTGCATTAGTGAAAAGTTCATTTAGGTTGCATTTTTTTCATTTTAAAACATTAAATCTTTCTAAAATTTTGCATTTTCATGTTAGGTCCACATCACCCCATATAAAAACCACCTGTATCAATCTAAAACATCTCAAAAATCTCAAAAAAAATCACTAGGAGGACTAGGTCACCACCCTGGGCGACCTAGTCCCTTCAGGCTTCTGAAACTGCCCTTTACAGAGCTGAAAACCCAATTTTTAAACTTCTATTTTGTGCCATTACCTACCTATATCAATAGGTTGTGTTTTTTTTACATGTATTTTATTAGAATTAACTTAATTTATCTCATTTCATGCATTGTACATTATCAATTTTGCATTTACATAATTTCATTTTCAGATCATTGATAGTGTAATGAACAAGTTGCCTTCTTTGCAATCTAAAAATCGTATTTCGTTTTTTTCTCTACATTGCATTGTACATTATTCAAACATGTTAGTTTCAATTCTTTCTGAAATTGCAAAGAAAAAGTTAGGAAATAAACATGTTAATCATTCATTCAATGCATTCCCTACTTACGAGAGTCTAGCAAATGAAAATGTTTATAATTGTCTTGAACCTACACTACCTTCTATCTCTCCTATTTGTGAGGATGATGTGTTAGAAGAAAATAAAAACATAGGAAATCATGATGATCACAATTTTTCCTCTCTTGATACCTCTCCTTCTAGTAACGAAGGTATCTTGCTAAAAGAAGGTACAATCGTTGAGCACCATGCAGGTCTTGCTTGTTCTTCTCCTCATCCCCTTTGGGAAGATATTTTAGCACACGGACATGAAATCATAAACACTTTTATAAATATTACCTTTTTTAGTCTCCTTAACCATGATGATCAAACTTGTCCTTCTTCTAATGTCCCTCCTCGATGCAAAGAGGACATGTTGGTTTTAGAAGATCCTTCTCCTAAAATACATAAGACTCTCGACCCTCCCTACCTATTTGAAACTCATAGTTGTCCTTCTCTTGATGCCTCCTCCCCTTGTGGTGAAGCATTTGATGAACCTCTTCTAAGCTCTCATACTAGGGTCAATAGCAAGGAACAAGAGAATGAGCCCTTTGACAATCAAATAGAATCCTATCCTAATCCTTCCTCTCCTCATAATCCCATCATTGATTATTTCCTTAATAATATTATGCCCTTACAAGAAGATGTAGAGCCTCTCTTAGACTCTCCTTCCCTAAGGGATGTTAATATTATTCAACCTCAACTCATCCTTTACCCCCCTTCAACCAAACCTAAACCTGAATTTACCCTCTACCCACCTACCCATAATGTGTTGCAAAAATCGAGTCCAGATATCGTTGCTCATACATATTACACTTGCAAAAACCCCTGTTCCCAACCATCAAACTCAACACCCTTACCTTCATCTCCTCCCATCTTACCTACTACCCCTCGAGAAATTTGCTTCTTAGGGAGTATATTCTTGTTGATCAACTAAGGAATACTCCTGCTAAGATCTCCTTATGGTATCTTATTCAAGCCTCCCCTCACTATCATAACATGATGCAAAATTCCCTACAATAAGTTCCTATCCCTTCTAATGAGCCATCAAATGACAGAGAAGATATTATTCATGGAATTAATGTTGATATTGTTTTTAACCAAAGTGAGCTTCCTCCTTTGGTAGTACAAAAACAAAATGAAGCTTTCATAATAATCTCTAAATACAAAAGAAAGGGGATCAAGAGAACTCTTGTAGATACAGGCTTTGCCCTTAATGTGTGTAGTGTGAGCCTTCTGGATAGGCTTGGCATTGATAGATCCCATATCAAACCTGATTCTCTCTCTATCAGAGGATTCGACAACATCACTAAGCAACCACTCGGTGTGATCACTATACCTCTTACAGTGGGAATGGCCACATTAATCCATGTTATGCCTCATGAGCTTTGATATAACCTTCTCTTAGGCAAGCCATGGATTCATGATATGAATGGAGTACCTTCAAATCTTCATCGTAAGATGAAGTACATCTACAATAACAAAGTGTACACACTTGATGTCGATCCCAAACCAAATAGTTGCTTAAAAATTGAAAAATCCAAAGAGAATCACTTCAACACCTTAACACCAACTACCCAAATGGAACTTGCACACCAAACAAATCAAAACCAACATCTTGAGAAAATCACCACACTCTTAGATGATGATTGGGGTTCCTTAGACTTCACACCTCCCTTACTAGGAGACTCTAAGATCATCAACAAAGACTCTCAAAAGGGAAACATAGTCTTGTCAACACAAGACTCGACCGATTATTCCAAAGAATCCACCTCAACCACTCTAGCCACCGATGCAAACAACGAACTCTCACTCGATCCAAAAAAGTTGAAAAATATTTATGGAAAAGGTTATGAGCTCATGAAACAACTTAGATATAGGGGAAAATGATGTGGTGCTAATGAACAAGGTATTTTCAACCCTATTGAGCCTAATACACACACAACACATCATGGTCTTGGTCATTTTCCTCTAATCGAAATCATCAAACCTTCCACTCACATCAACACTACTCGTCATCACCCTTCTAACCAAACCTTAGAAAGTAATCCTTGATGAGTCTAGTTTATGGTCTAATTATTGATAGGATTGTTGTCCATTTCCTACAGTTGTCATAAGACTTTGATACTTGGGAGTTGATCTTTTCATAATATTTCCTTAAAACCATAGACTTTGGAAATGATATTAACATGCTATATGAACTGACTATGTTAATTTTGCATGTGATTAATGAATGTCGCTTTAAGATGATTATGGATGTGCAGCTGTTGTGTGTGTTGATATTGACATGCAAATAATTAGAGGCATGCAATTCAAGAAGATTTTGTTAGCTAGTCATGTGCCATATCGATCAACAAGGTGGTCATTTAATGGAGAGAAAACTCTTGGAGGTTGGACATTCCTCATGAAAATAAAATTGTAACCACCTTGTAATGGTCTTAAATGTTGTTGAGCAAGCGTTGGCATTAGTGTTGTGCCAAACTTGCATTTAGGAAAACATGCCTGACAGATTATGTGCATGTGTAACTGCCTCTGCTCTTTTCCATTTTTTTCCCTAATGTGGCATCCTACACATCTACTGGAGTTGACCGCCTTTCTAGGTGTTTAAATAAGGCTATGATGTTCCTTCTGTGTGCTCTCTCTTTTTCCAGTCGAAGAATGTTAATTTGATGATGTACTCGCACTCTTAAGCTTTTCAATAATACAGTCATGTTTCTCATTTGTACTCATTTTTTCCAATAAATGAAATGAAGGTATAAGTTTGTGCATCTGAGTTTGTCTTAGTTTTAGGGAATAGTTATCCAAGGGAGCCCACTTGGTGATTATTTTGTCTCATACCTTAGTTTAGTTTATTTGTTATTTTTTGTTCACTTATTAGTTAACAATCTGGCATTGACTATTCCTACAACCAGTAGAATTAAATTCTATGATTGTTCCTATAGCCAAAGCAATCAAAGTAGTTTCCTATTTGTTCACTCAAATTTTAATTTATGTCATGCATTTCAATTTATAATATTTATTGGTTGATGTTCAACATTTATGTTATTTCCTTCCAAGAAATTTAGTTTTAGTATTGTGTCTTTCTTAGTTGTAGGATGAATGTGGCTACTTTGGATTCCTAGTACACATACAGTGCTAACCCATTTCAATTTTGTGTCCCTAGGTTGACAATTTAAATGCACCTTCATGATTATTGAGATAGCTATTCAAGTTGGATGTCTAATCTCCGAATCACAGTTGTAGAGTCTTAGTTGTTAAAACATTATAGGAGGCTGATATTTTTGGCGTTGTTGTCATGGATGGTGTCAAACTAGGAAGTTCTTTGGAGTCATTGATGGTTTTTTTGTTGTAGTATTTCAAGGAATTTTTTCTTAGTTTACCCCATCATTTACAAGATTTATGACCCCCCTGTTCTTTTTCCAATTCTTTGTGTGAGTTGGTTGATATCGAGTTGATACCGTATGCATAGAGAAAGGAGAAGATAAGCTCGTGGAAGATTCCTTCCTAACAATCCTGATCTATTCCAGATAGTTGAGTATCAGAACCTACCAAGAAATGAAGAAGAAGAAGAAGAAGAGCCACGCCTCTTTGCTAATACATTTATAGACCTGACCAATTCTGAAGTTTCCTCTGAAGATCAGAATCTGATTGAAGACCCCTTTTCTTTGGAACTTCATCAAGCAGGCATGGGTGATGCAAATGGAAACAGACCTAATCGACCAGATTTTCCTTTCCCCATTGCTCATCAGAATGAAGTAGAAAACCTCAAAAATATCCATGCTTTAGTCCTTCCTAAGTTCTATGGACTTATCACAGAAGATCCTAATACATTCTTGTTTGATTTCGACATACTTTGTAGGAGTTATGACTATACCATTGATGCGCATAGGCTTAAGCTATTTCCTACGACCTTGAAAGAATTTGCATTAAGATGGTTCATGAGCCTAGGAAAAGATAGTGTGGAGACTTGGGAGGACATGAAGACAAATTTTGTTGAAAAATACAAAAAGTATTGTAGATGCAATGACATGCGAGGAGATGACATTTTTAGAATGCAACAAAAGGAGGATGAATGCTTGGAGGATTACATTTCAAAGTTTTTGTTTTTCCTACAAAATCTCCACACCATATTCTCAATGAAGAATCACATAATCTACTTTCCTTGATAGGAATTAATGACAATAGCATAGATGCCTTGGACCTGATGGGAGGAGGAGATATCACCCAAGTTCCTTGGGATGATATCAAGAAAATATGGCAGAACTATTCTAGGGAAGCTTCAAAGAAGGGGAGAGCTTACCAATATTCTATGGGTAAGTCATCTACCAATGGAGTTTCAAGGATGGAGATTACTCACTTACTGTCAGACTTCAAGAAAGACATCATAAACAATTTGGCTATTCAGCTGGATTCACTTCAGGCCAAAAAGAAACAAGAGGAGGTAGAGGCAATGTTGGCAAAATATTGCCCTCATTACAAACAAAAGAAGAAGGACTGTAGATGCAAGATGATAGCTAATATTGATAGCAGGAAGATGGCACTTGATTTCAATCCAATCCAGGGTGAAGATGATCAAATCTACTATGTTTCATAAAGGAGGCCATGGGTTCCAAGATAGGGTATGCCATCATATCCACTATATTTTGTTGGGCCATATTTCAATTCTTATTCATCTAGTAATCAATGGAATCCCCCCTATCCATCCAATTATGGAGGATATCCACCACATCCTTGGAGTAACCCTCCAAATTCTTGGCCCAACCACCAAAAATCTCCACCCTAGTGGCAACAACCTCAGGGGAATCGACGGAAACCGAGTCCAAGAAACTAGTAGGAAACATCTCAATGGAGGGGAGGATAGCAATGACCAAACCAGTCAACCAATTACATGCAGAAACCTTCTCAACCCCAAAAACCTGCTATAATTCCTCCTCCTACTAACTCAAGTTCAAATGCACCTAAACCTACTCAGCTACCATCCCAACCCACACCTAACCCAAATAACAAACCACAGCAACAACCGATATACTCTGATGATCCAAATCGATTCTCTGCATATGTTGTGAGTATAAGTGACATTCGCTTGTGTTCAAGAACTACTTTTCCAGCTCCTTCCACACCCATTATCACTAAGCTTCCTTTGGAAGAGGAGGAGCCTTTGAATGTCCCCATTCAGCCTTATGCACCTAAAAATCCTGAACCAGTCTCAACCAAGCAGATTGAACCTGAACCACCATTTCACTAGAGGTTAGAAACTGTGATAGAAAAGCAAGACACAAATTTTGACATTCTAGATCAACTAAAGCATATATGTGTCCAGATACCTCTATTTCAGGCCATAAAAGATGTTCCCATATACGACAAATCAATCAAGGAAGCATGCCTTAAGAAGCCAGGCAGGAAGAAGAAAGACCCCACTATAGTTCATGTGGTGGGACAACTTGCTGACATCACGCTTGGGAAAGTGACTGTCCCCAAGTTAATGACCCAGGGAGTCCTGTGGTAGGAGTTGTTATAAATGGGATGCAGATAAAGAATGCTTTGATTGATTTGGGAGCAGCAATAAATGTGATGACTAAGGACATCCTACAACAACTAAATATTGCAAACATGAGACCTACTCCTATTGCCATGCATCTTGATAATAATTCTACTATTACGCTTGATGGTATAGTGGAATACCTAGTGGTAACTCTAGACTCTTGGGAGTACCCAGCAGATTTTATGATTCTTTCTCCTAAAGCCACACTAGGTGGGTACCGCATTATTCTTGGAAGACCATGGTTAGCAACAATAGATGCTTATATTGGATGCTAAACTAGAGACATGACCATTTCTGATGGAAAGAGCACCAAAAAGATTGTTCTCTACCCTCTCACTTAGTCGTCCCATGATAAGGATGATCCAGTATGGCCACATGTTGGTGAAGAGGTCGAGGAAGTTAATTATGTGGCACAGCTTATGATGCTAAGAAGAAGTCCTTTCCTGTAGTTTCAAGATGAAGATTAAGTATTGTCTAGCATAATTTAGAACCATTATGAGGTAGAGGAAGTGTTTTCCTCTCATGTATATGATTTTATTGATACAATAAAAACATGCATGCCCGCTCTTCTTGCAGTTGCTTGTCCTGCAGTCACTCATCCTACAGTCGCTTGTCCTGTAGACATTCTTCCTACAGTCGAACTTCCTACAGCAACTGTGAACCCTTGTTTCATACCTACACAAACACAATAAACAAACATGTTATTAGATAAAAATACAAGATGAAAGAAGGATTCCCCATGAAATCCCTTTACAAAACTTAGATAGAAAGGAAAATAAAGAACAATGCAATAAACCAAGTTTAATCTATCTAAGCTAAGCAAACACTTGATCCCATGGGGGAATTGGTACCAATTGATGTGTCGAAATTGGCCCTTTCCCAACTCCTTAGTTGCAAATATTGATGATGTGTGGATATTTTAATCTCCTTGATGAGATTTTAGCATAACCTAGCTATGGAATTATGAAAACTATGAATACTTAAAGAGGAATGGGAAAAATTGGCTCTCAATGTGAAGAGAGTAACTTTGCATGAGATTGTGGATGGTGAATGAGAGGAAGAACCTTTCATTTATAGATTCTCAAAATTGAAAAGAGAGTGAAATTGAGCAATGTGGGATCATTCAACATCCAATGGCCAAGTGTCACTTATCAAGATGTGAATGGTTGAAGGTTGTGCACATTTTGGCCAAAGTGCCAATCAATGCAATTAGGTCGAATTTGAAATTGACGAAATGACATGTGAGAGGGAAAGGGACATGAAATAAATGCCACTTGGCTCAATGCACAAGGACATGTAAGAGGAGTGAATGCCTTGTTGGAAGTACCCATCCACTTGGATTTTGAACTCAAATTTGAGGGAATATTCCTTCCTTATTCCTTGTTGAGAGAAAATAGGCAATTAAATAAATTAAAGTAATTGATCTATTGTGCAAGTTGCATTCTCTAGAGGATTTTAGTGATTGAGATTAACTTAATCAAGATTTGATTAAATTAATGAGAGGTTAGGTGATTTGACAATTTTGACTCAAATTTATAAGTTGATTTAAATCAAGAATTGAGAAGAAATATTTACTTAAATAAATGATTTGATTTATTTAACTAAAGGGGATAATGTTAGATTAAATTAAATAAGGTTTAATTTATTCAATTTAATAAGAAGACTTTAGAGACTTGATTTAAATAAAATGAATTATTTAAATAAATGGAGATATAAGGTTAATTAAATTAAACTAATTAATTTAATCAACGGAGGAGAAAGACCTAATCAAATAAATAATGATTTATTTAATTAAGAGATAGAAGGTGATGATAAGCTAAGAGTGTGATTCAAGAAGAAATTTCGTTAGTAATCAGGATCAAGTGCGCCGAATTGAATTGTACATTTTCCATGTTTACATTTTGCCCCTCTTTGAAGCAATGTACTTGTTGCATTGATTCAAAGAATAAACTGTTGTGATCAAAGTTCAAATTTTTTCTCAACTTTTCAAATGCCCCACTACTGTCCCAGCAGAAGGATTATGCTGGTATATTGCTCCCTCGAGAAATCGGACAAATTTTTTGATTTTTTGGATGATCTCGCGAAAAAAGATGACAAGGTGCTCAATAGGTCCAAAAATGTCCCGGGATGCCAAAAAACATGTTAGAACATCAAAAAAGATGTGAAATGGTCCTCGATTGGACAAAAACAAGATCGGGGGACCGAAACCCTCGCTAGATGGTTAAATTAGGTCAAAAAACCCTAATTTGTAGGCTTATATAGACCCTGAGGGGTCACTTTCAATACATTTGCACCTTTTGCTCTTATAATTTTTGCATTTTGAGATCTGATCCTTGATCGAGATGGCACAACGACAGCTTCCTAGGCACGTGTTAGAGAGAGTATGAGTACATCAGCTGTCAGTCGTTGTAGGACTAGTGGTATGTACCCCATCCTGACTTTTAATTTCTCATTTTTTGTGCATTAAATAGGATTCCAATAAAATTTAGTTTGAGTGATGCTATATAGCACCACTGAAAGTGCTCGGTCGGCATCGCGCGGTCCAATATTGGACAGCATATGCAAAGCATGTTATGTGGCATAGTTAGGAATTTAGGGTTTCTGGGGTCAAAGTTGGTCACATGCACAAATAGCACTGCGCGGTGCAGTTAGGAATTTAGGATTATCAAAGTCCACTGTGCGGCCTAGTTTAGAACTTTCTAAACTACGTCGCATTTGCAAAAATTTGTTGTTTCAAATGCAAAAACCTGACGCAAGAGGTAGATTTTTTTATGAGACTTAACGCGGTAGTTTCCCTTGCGTAGGAGGAGCTTGATATACTTCATTTGAGGGAGCACAGATTGTTAGTGCTCCACAAATTACAAGGTATACATGTATATCTTCAGGAGCAGCTTGGTATTCTTGGTCTCTGGTTCGTTGCCTATGTCCCTCCTGTTTGGACACATTTGGGTATCATGACAGCTTTGGTCGAGCAGTGGCACAGTGAGACTTCTTCCTTCCATCTACCTATTAGCGAGGCCATTATCACTCTTAAGGATGTCTGGCACATTCTCTGATTGCCTATCCATGTAGCGAGAGTGATTTACGATCTAGAGGAGGGTAGGGATGCCTACTTTGACGTTATGGGCATTGATGATCTTATCCTTTATGATGGATAGATTGACCTAGAGCGATACCAGGGTAGAGTGCCCACCTATAGATTGATTTTTTCTGCTATTATTTCTAGTCTTGTGGCACTCGATCGGCAGAGCTGGTACTTTAGTCTAGGTTGGGGACTGGCATGGAATCAGATGTGCATTCTCCAAGAGTGCTTTACCTAGGGACTAGTATTGTTGGCCTCCCTATATAGAGATTTGCATGAGTTCGCATACTTGGATAGTCGAGCCCTTGGGGTTGGAGTTACTTAATTACACATCTGGGAATGGGAGCAGATCCTAGTGCTCCATCCAGATGTCACACCAGTTGTCCTCGATATCAATGATCATGTTGTTTGGCGGTATGGCAAGGCACAGATTCATTTTACCCACACTAGCGTAGGTGGCCTTGCTTACTGGCAACGGGCTCTTGATGAGATGAGAGAGTTCATCTAGAGACCTTGGATGGGCATAGGCCCATGGTATGATGATGCAGATCAGCTAATTTTTTCTCAGCAAGACAGGTGGATGCAGGGTCAAGAGCATACCATGATAGAGCGGTATCTCCCAAATAGGGTGGCCCACCAGTTTGGAGAGATGCAGGACAGACCCGATGATCAATACGTGGCGATCTTCGCCCGTACTATGAGAGAGATGGCATGGGGTCAATCCATCCCGATAGCTGAGGTAGTTCCCTCCTTTAGATAGTTTGTGGCTTGACCGTGGCCATATGATCAAGGGCCAGCAGATGCAGGGGTGACTCTAGCGTACAGAGCCTGGTTTAGATCTCCTTTGAGATTGATAGTTCCCGGTGCAGCACTCCCACAACGGAGACCCAGAGGCAGATCAGTCAGTAGAGGGAGAGGACAGGGGGGAAGAGGTGGTAGAGATGGGGGAAGGGATGGAGGAGGAGGTGGACCACCTCCTCATCAAACACCTCCCAGAGATCAGGCACAACTGGCACCTCCACGGGTAGAGACACAAGTCCACCGAACGAGAGGTGTGGATAGAGTAGTCCCGCAGCATAGCCAGACCATAGAGATGTGTTGATCCATCAGTTGTAGGGTCAGATTCAGGTACTTAATGCAGAGAGGGATGAGGCTTGGTAGTAGGTTGTGACAGTTACTACCGAGAAAGACCAGGCTTGATTCGAGAGGGATCAGGAGATTGGTCGGTGGAGGCAACTGGAGAGTACGACTTCATCATCCCAGGGCCGATCAATTTCCCTACGGGCATACTGAGAGGTATTCACAGAGGTCAAGTACTATCGATAGCATTACAGACAAGCAGTACCAGTAGCAGGTCGGGTGCCAAAATTCTCTCAGCAGATAGGGATGAGGCTGCCAGAGGACCATGGTGAGAGGTAGGTGGGAGAGGGCAGCAGTCAGCAGGGCTAGCCTTTTGATCACATGCAGTTTCCCATTTTTGATTCATGGGCCTCAATTACTTGCCCCCTTTTTGTACTATGTACCTTGATTGTACACTTGATCCAATTTTGTTACCATGATAGTAAATTTTTGATGATATATGAGATGGTTCGGCTTTATGATATGTCTTGCAATGTATGATATGCATTTCTTAATTTCCTATATGCTATGAGATGCTTCTCTTTTGTATCTTTCTATGCATTTTGATGGTTATGTGGTAAATGATATGCTAATGATGATGTTTTGATGTGCAAATGATAAATGAAATGCAACTAATAAATTTTATGCAAATGATTAATGATGATGATGCATACTAATGATTTTTATTATGTCCTCAATGATTTATGTATGATGTGTAATGATTTCTTAAGATGCATAGAATAAAAAATTTATATTATTCCTCATAACTTAAGATGATGATAATGCGGTATGATCTATGATATGATATGCATTTATTCTAATGATCTTGTGGATGCAGGGTGTATGCATTGGTGATGTTTTGATTAACTTTTATGATACCATGTTAGTATGGAAAGAAGATAGAAGAACTTTGAATCAATGAGTTAGTTAGGATGATGGTGATTTGCTTACCAGGACTCAGAATTTTCAAAGGGTCAATTACGTTATGTTTGATAACACACATAGGTATGATGCATCAAAGTATAAAGAACCAGGATGGTGTTGTACCCAGTTTGATGGACCTTGACTTGACAATCAGATAGGAGTATTCTTGTTCACACTTAGCATACACACTTCATTTAGGATGTAATTTAGACATTTTGAACATCTCAGGCCAAAACATAGGAAAGCAATCTTTGATATGTGGTCAACAAGATATCTAAAACATCCTCTCCACAAACCAAACCAAGTACATATGACTAAGTTATTTTACAAGTGTATCCCACAAGGGCAGTAAATAAAAGAGACAATGATCCTTGCCCCATTCCTTTCTCTCTAAACCTATTTTTTTTAGGCATCATTGAGAGGTCCTTAGAATGAGTATAAAATAAGATAAGCCAAAAAGACCAAATAAAGAAAAAAAACAAGCTAATGTTCTTCATACACTAGCTAAGACTAAACTATTGTGAGATACCTGATGCTTATGTCCATCATGGGAAGGATTCATCCTAGGACATGTTGTGATCAGGGTTTTGATGAGATTTATTGGATGATAAGCTATTGATACTCTGAGTTGATTAACTTGATTTCTTACTGACTTAGACTTGAGACTTTGACAATTAGGGTGTTCACTTTTGAACCTGCTAGACTTTCCTCTGACTGACTCACCAAAGGATGACAATGATAACTGATATTATTATGAGTGGTCTTTATTAGGATGACGGTGATAGCGAGATGAGATGAAAGCACCATTTTGGATTTTTTGGATATTTTGAGGCTATTTTTGGTATTTTTGAAATGTTTTACAAATGTTTTTGGTATTTTCAAAATTTTCTAATGTTTTTGGTATTTTTAATTTTTTCTAATGTTTTTGGTATTTTCGATATTTTGTGATGAAGAGACTAACCTAAAGACCTATCCTATGGGTCTTGGGAGTTGATCCATAGATTAGCCTTGCCTACGTTATACACGCAAAGACCACGTAGTTCAATTGACGATAGACTTGACTCAATGTGGAGATAGATGGGCAAACGGGTTTCCATTTTATTGCAATGGACACCTAAGGACTGACTTAAAATGTCTCGGGGGATGATCAAAGATTAACCTTTCCTACGTTCAAGCTCAGAGACGACGTAGTTCAAACAAGATGAAAGACTGACAAGACTTATGACGAAATGTTCTAAAGACTCTTTTGAGATTTTCGACATGTTTTGGATTTATTTTTTATGATTTGGATATTTTTGGATTTTTGAATGATTTTCCAAATGTTTTTGGATTTTTTGATGCCTTGGGAAAAGCACACAAAAAAAATACACAAATCCGATCCAGTGCCAATTTCAGGAACATGCCCCCAGCGTTAAGCGATAGACTACTTTAATAAAGGCAAGACAAACTAACCTTAGGAATATGCCAAGTAGTACTATGGTGGAATATGATACGAGCACAAGCTCAGGCTATGGTATGGATGCGAACGGGTGGATGGAGGATTAATGAAATGCGATGGAATGGATTAGTGATTCATGCAGATCCTAGTGGATGCGGAGTGCTTTATTTACGCTTGGCACCTGTTTGCCAAGTTTTCACCAAGGTACTTGTCCAAAGCGCCACCAAAGTGGTTTTCACTAGAGGACAATTTTTTTCTTTACTATTTCCAATCATTTTTCTTTTTCTTTTTTTTTTTTTGTGTTTTTTTTAATGTTTTTGTTGTTACCAAGATGCCTATTTGCCAGGTTTTCATCAAGGTAACCATTTTTTCAGGACATTTTCTGATTTTTTGTATTTTTGGTTTTATACCTTGAAAGCTTTTAGGTATAAAAAATTTTGAGATGGGAGTTATTCAGAGGCTCCTGTAGAGGCTCGCCTTCTAGTGTTGATAGCTGATAAGCTCTTGATTTATAGCTGGCTGTGATGACGAAAGGTCCTAGCCAGTTGGGTTCAAATTTACCTTTGCTCTTTGGATTTGGCACATTCCTTTGGTTCTCTTTTAGCACAAGTTCGTTGACTTGGAAGGTGTGTCGCCTGATCTTCTTGTTGTAGCTGTCTTTTAGGAGATTTTGATAGAATTGTAGATGGTTGAGGGCATCCATGTGTCATTCATCTAATAACTCTAGTTCATTCAATCTTGAAACTTGGTATTCCTCATATGTTATGAGGTTTTGCAAAAATATTCTTAGTGATGGAAGCTCGATCTCGATTGGGAGGATGGATTCTGATCCGTAGACTAGGGAGAAGGGGTGGCACTTGTTGGCATGTGGATGCTAGTGTGGTAGGACCATAAGGTGGGATTTAGCTACAAATGGCAATCACGACCAGATTCATTGACTATTTTCTTAAGGATTTTTAGAATGGTTTTATTAGTAGCTTCTGCTTGGCCATTGCCTTGTGGGTAATTTGGAGTAGAAAAGCGATGTTGGATTTTGAATTTGTCACATAAGTCACGGACATCCTGATTCTTGAAAGGTGTCCCATTATCAAAGATAATGGATTGGGGGACACCATATCGGCAAATGAGATAGTTCAGGATGAACTTGGAAATATGCTTTCCTGTTATGTAGGTCATGGGGATTGCCTTGACCCACTTTGTGAAATACTCTATGGCGGTGATGATGAATTTGTGACCGTTGGATGAGGTGGGTGTGATTTTACCTATGAGATCAAGCCCCCATTGTGAAAAGGGCCATGGTGTAGCAATAGGATGGAGTTCCTGAGCTGGTGCATGGATAATGTCTCCATGCTGCTGGCATAGCATGCATTTTCTAAAAAATCCATGTGCCTCTCTTTCCATTGTTGGCCAGTAGTACCTGGTTCTTAGTAACTTCTTGGCCAAGGTCATGCTGCTCAAGTGTGAACCACAAGTGCCATTATGTACCTCAGTCAGAGTAGTCAAGGCTTCCTCAAGTTTTAAGCAATGTAATAGGGTTTCATCAATGCTCCTATGAAAGAGAGTTTCTCCTAGGATGACAAAATGTAAGGACCTTTTGACAAAGGTTCATTTGAGGTTCAGGGTAATGTTAGCTGGGAGGACTCCTATTCTCAGGTAGGTGTAGATGTCATGATACCAGAGATCACTGGGACCAACGATTTCACATGCATATTCAAACTCTGGTACCTTGAATGTGGGTATGAGAAGTTGCTCTACCAAGAATTCATGTTTTGAGACATTGTAAGGGATATCAAGTAAGGATCCAATTGTTTCCATGGCATCAGTTGCTCTGTTGTTAGCCCTTGGTATTTTCTCAAAGGTGATAGCAATAAATGATTCTTTGTGGCTTTCTACTAACTTCTTGTATGGTGTGAGCTTGTCATCCTTAGTTTGGTACTCACTGTTGACTTGGTTTATAATAAGTTGTGAATCTCCATAAAATTTTAGTGCCATGATCCTCCATTGTGCTGAAATTTTGAGACCTATGGTTAAAGTCTCATACTCTGCAATGTTGTTGGTATAAGGGAATGCCAATTTGTAGGATCTAGGTATACAATCCCCCTGTGGGGTGATGAAGAAAACACCGGCTCTTGATCCTTGTTGTGTGTGTGAACCATCAAAGTAGAGTTTCCAATGATCGACTATGCTGAGATTAAAGATGGACTCATCTGGAAATTCTGATATGAGTGGATTCTCTGAATAGATGGTAGCTTCTATCATTTGGTCTGCAATAACTTTTCCTTTGATTACTTCTCACTCCATGTATATTCAATGTCATATTTTGATAGTATCATGACCCACTTATCTATCCTTCCTGTGAGCATAGCCTTTGACAGTAGATACTTTAGGGGATCTATCTTGGCGATGAGTTTGATTTTGTGTGCCAACATGTAATATCAAAAATTTTGTGAAGCAAACACTACTGCTAGAAAGGATTTTTCAATGAATGAGTAGTTTAACTCATGGCTAACCATTATTTTGCTGATATAATAGATGGCCCTCTTTGTCCCATTTTCATCGTGTTGAGCTAAAAGAGCACCCAGGGCTACTATTGTTGCTGAGATGTATAAGATCAGTGGTTTTCCTGCAATGGGTGGCATTAATACTGGTGGCATGAGTAGATATTCTTTGATTTTATCAAATTCTTGATTACACTTGTCATCCCACTTGTATGCCACTCCTTTGTGGAGTAGATGTGAATATGCAATCTATTTGTCTGCCAGTTGTGCTATGAACCTTCGAATGGATTGGATTCTACCTTGTATGCCTCTAAGTTGTTTAAGTGTCCTTGGTGCCTCCATGTCGAGGATTTCTTTGACCTTGGTGGGATCCACCTCTATTCCCCTCATGATACTATGTATCCTAGAAGTTTACCTGATTGTACCCCAAAGACACATTTCTTTCGATTTAGCTTGACCTTGTACTTCTCAAGTCTGTCAAAAATGGCACTTAGGGTTGCTATGTGATTTTGTCTCTTCTTTGATTTGGCCAGTATATCATCCACATAATCTTTGATGGTTTTGTGTATCATGTCATGAAAGATTAGTGTCATGGACCTTTGATATGCAACCCCTGCATTTTTTAGCCCAAATGGCATCATATTCCAGTAGTAGGTGCCCCATGGACATGTAAATGTCATCTTATGCTGGTCTTCTTTTGCAATTATTATCTAGTTATATCCCGAGAAACCATCCATTAGTGATAGCATCTCATGTTCGGTTGTCATGTCCACTATCATATCAATGTGAGGTAGTGGAAAATCATCCTTGGGACATGCTTTGTTGAGGTCTCTAAAGTCTATGTAGATACAGATGCCCCTGTTTGGCTTTGAAACCGGTACAAGATTGGATACCCATTCTGGATAGTCAATTGGGTGTATGAAGCCGACATCTAGGAGCTTATGTAATTCTACCTTGAGTAGCAAGGCTATATGAGGATGCATTTTCCTTAATTTTTGTCTTATTGGCTTCACTCCAGGGTAAACAACCAAATGATGAACCACAACTTTTGGATCAAGACTTGGCATGTCAGCATAGTTCCATGCAAAATTTACCTTCCTTTCCTTTAGAAATACTGCTAGTAGTTCCTATTCTTCTATCAAAAGCGACTCGGCCTAGAAAGTGATTTGTGGTGTTGTCTTTGTTCCCAAGTTGACAGGATTACACTATTCAGCCAAAATTGTGATTTCTCCTGATGCAGTGTCGTAGGGGGGAGATTGAATCCTTCATCTTCCGGTGCCTCAGAGAGGTTTTCACCAGTAGATGCATCCTTTATTTTTACTATTCTTTGGTTAGAGAGTGTCACAGTGTGGTTTTCACTCAATAACTCTGAGCTTATTCTCGCTCTTTTTATTTTGTGACTGAAGGACTCAATCATCTCCCCGTAATATGCTTGGTTGTCTAATATGATGTTGAAACTAGCCTTATGATCCTCGCACGGAACTGCATCCCTTAGTCCCATGAATTTTCAGAGTGCCTCATCGTTTTCAAATGTGTCTAGAACTGGTGGTCCTCGTTGGTCATAGTCGATGAGTTGTGGGTAAATTAGGTTTACTTCATAAGTTTGGCGATCTGACTCAATGGGTGAGGCACTAATCATTAGTAAGGAGGAATCCTCAAAAAGCAAGGGAAGGCTAGCTATGGTATCCACATCATCACTACTAGTGCAGACATCAATTACATCAAAAGTGAAATTATCTAGGGGGAGACCTGTGCATATAGGTAGTCAAAGGGTGGTTGTTGATACTTGAGGAGGGGACTTGACTGCCCTCCTTCTAGCACCAAAATGTGAACCCTTGTTTCATATCTACACAAACACAACAAACAAACATGTTATTAGATCAAAATTCAAGATGAAAGAAGGATTCCCCATGAAATCCATTTATAAAACTTAGATAGAAAGGAAAATGAAGAACAATGCAATAAACCAAGTTTAATCTATCTAAGCTAAGAAAACACTTGATCCCATGGGGGAATTGGTGCCAATTGATGTGTTGAAATTGGCCCTTTCCCAACTCCTTAGTTGCAAATGTTGATGATTTGTGGATAGTTCAATCTCCTTGATGAGATTTTAGCATAACCTAGCTATGGAATTATGAAAACTATGAACACTTGAAGAGGAATGGGAAAAATTGGCTCTCAATGTGAAGAGGGTAACTTTGCATGAGATTGTGGATGATGAATGAGAAGAAGAACCTTTCATTTATAGATTCTCAAAATTGAAAAGAGAGTGAAATTGAGAAATGTGGGATCATTCAACATCCAATGGCCAAGTGCCACTTGTCAAGATGTGAATGGTTGAAAGGTTGTCACATTTTGGCCAAAGTGCCAATAAATGCAATTAGGTGGAATTTAAAATTGAGGAAATGACATGTGAGAGGGAAAGAGACACATGAAATAAATGCAACTTGGCTCAATGCACAAGGACATGTAAGAGGAGTGAATGCCTTGTTGGAAGTACCCATCCACTTGGATTTTGAATTTAAATTTGAGGGAATATTCCTTCCTTATTCCTTGTTGAGAGAAAATAGATAATGAAATAAATCAAAGTAATTGATTTATTCTACAAGTTGCATTCTCTAGAGGATTTTAGTGATTGAGATTAACTTAATCAAGATTTGATTAAAATAATGAGAGGTTCTAAGGTGATTTGACAATTTTGACTCAAATTTATGAGTTGATTTAAATCAAGAATTGAGAAGAAATATTTAATTAAATAAATGATTTGATTTATTTAACTGAAGGGGATAATGTTAGATTAAATTAAATAAGGTTTAATTTATTCAATTTAATAAGAAGACTTTAGAGACTTGATTTAAATCAAATGAATTATTTAAATAGACAGAGATATAAGGTTAATTAAATTTAATTAATTAATTTAATCAACAGAGGAGAAAGACCTAATCAAATAAATAATGATTTATTTAATTAAGAGATAGAAGGTGATGATAAGTTGAGAGTGTGATTCAGGAATAAATGTCGTTAATAATCAGGATCAAGTGCGCTGAATCGAATTGTACATTTTCTATGTCTACAACAATAGGTATGTTTCACGCATTATTGCCACATGAACTCAAGGTACCAAGAATTAGTGAAGCAGTTATGGTAGAGTTAACTACACAAGTGCAAGTATCAGAAGGGAAATATTTGAATATCAATAGTAAATTGAGTGAAGAACAGTAGTTGTCATTGGAAAACTTACTAAGGACCCACCAAAATACATTTGCATGGGACTATCATGATATGAAGGGATTGGATCATAAATTTTGCACTCATAAGATATACATAAGAGATGATTGTACACTCGTAAGGTAGACACAAAGAAGAATTAACCCAACATTGAGAGAAATAGTAAAAGGAGACCTGCAAAAATTGCTAGATGTAAGATTTATCTACCCCATTTCAGATAGCCATTGGTTGTCCCCATTGGTGATTGTGCCCAAAAAAAGAGGGAAGTGGCGAGTTTGTATATATTATAGGGAACTTAACTCTGCCACCAAAAAGGACCATTTTCCCTTACTGTTCATAGATCAAGTTCTGGACTCACTTGCAGTAAAGCAATACTTTACTCTTCTTGATGGATTCAGTGGCTATAACCAGATCCAAATTGTACTAGAGGACCAAGAGAAGACCACCTTTACTTGTCTATGGGGAACCTATGCTTACTTAGTACTTCCATTTGTCTTATGCAATGCATCGAGAACTTTTTATAGGTAGTCATTAGCATATTTTTAGACATCTCTCACAATTGCATGGAAATTTATATGCATGATTTCACTACTTATGGTGTTGATTTCAATGAAGAAATGGAAAATATTAAGAGTCCTACAAATATGTGAAGACCACAATCTATCCTTAAATAGTGACCTAAGTGCTTCATGATGATGTAGGAAGGTGTAGTTCTTGGCCACTACATCTCTCACAAAGGAATTCAAGTAGATCCTGCAAAGGTTGAGGTGATTATCAATCTGCCTATCCCTATAAAATAAAAATATGTCAGGAGTTTCTTAAGACATGCAGGTTATTATAGGAGGTTCATCAAAGACTTCAGTAAAATGGCAGCACCATTGTATAATCACCTAACTAAAGATGTTGAGTTCCAATGGACAAAAGACTGTGACAAGGCATTTTCTGACTTGAAAGAAGCTTTAACTCATGCCCATGTGCTCAAGGGACCTAATTGGGAGTTTCATTTTCACATCCATATAGAGCATCAGAATATGCTATAGGATAAATCCTAGGACAAAAGCAAGGAGCTATTGAAAATGCCATTTACTTTGTCATCAAAAATCTATAAGGAGCTGAATTCAGCTATACAGTGACAAAAAAAGAAATGTTAGCAGTGATCTATGCTTTAACCAAATTTATAAATTACATAACAAGCTACCAAATATTTGTGCACACTGATCATGCAACCATTAATACCTCATGAATAAACCTATGATTTCAAGAAGGCTAGCAAGATGGTTATTACTGATGTAGGAGTTTGACATAACCATTATGGATAAACTAAGGAAGGCCAATATTGTTGCAGATTTTCTTTCAAGGTTGACTACATTAGAAGACAATCAAGTCATAGATGATTCTTTCCCTGATGAGTACTTATTTTCCATCAGTGTGTAGACACCTTGGTATGCTGACATAGCTAATTTTTTGGTCATAGGGAGAGTCCCTCCTCACTTCTCTCCAAAAGAGAGGAGAGTGCTCATTGAAAAATATTTTCCTTTCTCATGGATTGTTGGATGTTTGTTCTATACTAGACCTGACTAGGTCATGAGGAGATGTGTGAGGGAAGATGAGACATATGATATTCTACATGCATGCCACAATGAACTTTGTGGAGGAAATTTTGCAGCCAAGAGGATAGCCATAAAGATTTTGAACACAGGATATTACTAGCCAACACTCCACAAGGATACATGGAGATATACAAGGAAATGTGACAGATGTCAAAGGATGGGCCGACCAACCAAATCTAATGAAATGAAACTATGCCCCCAGGTAATAATCACTCTATTTGATAAGTGGGGACTAGATTTTGTAGGACCCATTGATCCTCCATCAAAAGGTAAATCTATATTTTGGTATGCATTGATTATGTAGCTAAATGGGTAGAATTTAAGGCCATGAAGCATGCAAGAGACAATAAGGTTGCATAATTTCTATATGAAGAAATTTTCACATGGTATTAGGTTCCAAGAAAGATAGTGACTGATCAAGGGACTCAATTCACTTCAACCCTTGTTACAACACTCGTCAATGAGTACAACATTAGGCACAAGAAGTCTACTTCTTATCACCCCTAGGACAGTGGCCAAGTTGAGGTGACCAACAGAGCAATCGAGGCTATTCTGACCAAAATAGTGGCTATCCATAAAAAGGATTGGGAAAGCAGGCTACCAGAAATTGTTTGGGCTTACAGAACCACCTAGAAAACAACTACAAGATTCACTCCATTTGAACTACTATATGGAAAGACAACCATGATTCCCATTGAATTTGAGCATAAGACTCTTAGGACTATAGTAGAATTGGGAATGGATATCTCTGAGGCACAAAGAGATAGATTTATGCAACTAAATGGTTTGGATGAGATGAGGAAGGAAACTTTGCATCACACAGAGGTAGTACAGAATCATCAAATAAAGTGGCATGATAAATTCATCAAGGATAAGAAATTTCAACCTGGAGATTGGGCACTGCTCTATGACTCAAGATATCAGGGTAATGCAGGAAAATTATAGACAAGATGGCTTGGACCATATGAGGTGGCTGAACTATTTTCCAATGGAGTTGTTCAACTTACTACCATTGACCCTATCAAGTTTAAGTTGTTGGTGAATGGTCATTGCATGCTATTGTATCACAAGTCAACTTCTAAGGAAGAGTTCCTACAACAATTCACTCAACATGCAGCACCCAAACTTCCTGCAGCCGAAGGAAGTGGACCTAGTGTCCCTTCTTCCGGCTAATTAAGGTATGTCACTTCTGATAATAAATATTCCCACTTTGTGGGGGTCCACTTTTTCACCCATCCGCCCATTCATTCCACCTTTCTCTCTCTTCCACCTCACTGCCATCATTTCACTT
The DNA here is from genome assembly GCA_007115665.2 of Sequoiadendron giganteum. Taxonomy (NCBI): domain Eukaryota; kingdom Viridiplantae; phylum Streptophyta; class Pinopsida; order Cupressales; family Cupressaceae; genus Sequoiadendron; species Sequoiadendron giganteum. The sequence continues at coordinate 172,960,178 of CM021109.1, read as the reverse complement.
CATTTTATTTCATTCCACCTCATTTCACTCCACTTTCATTAATTGCTCAACTAATTTCTCAAAAAGTGATTGGTACTTTCTCCATGATCTTTGCAATAAATCTTCCAAGAATAAGAGGCCCTATAGATTGAAATGAGAGAATAGGTTGCACCCATGCAGCCAGAATTGGCTGAACAAATAGAAACCCTGCAACTGGTACTCTACCAAAAGCAAGCACAAATGCAAGGTAAAATGATGGTAGGAGTACATAGGCCCTCTAATTTTTCAATGAACATTGTAGTCCTGAACTTGTGGAAAGAAATACAAAGAAGGGAAGAAGAATGGAAAGCAGAAAAATGCAAGCTAAAGAAGGAAATTGAAAAGAAAGATGAGGAAATTGAGGATAAGAATGAAGAAATTTTTGTTTTGAAGAAGGTGGATGACATAACAACTTTAGTACCACAAATATTAGAGTGTAGGGCTCCTCCATGGGTCTATGCTCTATATTTAAAGGAGAGGAACTTTTCTTTCAGGCTAGCAAGAGTTGTTTCGGGTTTGAACCCCTCCATTGAGACCCCTATTGAAATTTTCAATGCTTTTTGGATTGCTTCTCCTAAGATGAAAAATTTGTTGTGTCAATTTTATTTACATAATTATTTTGTGACCAAAGACCATGATTGGAATCCACTGTTATATGTTGGGGATGTCCAATTAAGATCATTCATGTCTTGGTTACAAAATGAAGTAAGTTGGAGAAAGCAGTACAAGGCTTATAAGCAAATTGAATCCAGCATTCCCCTGCCCATTAGGGTTGAATCTAGACATCCAAGAGATATTTTTAAGGATTTGCACAGAATTATATACCAACCAAGCTACAGGTTGTATGATCCTACATGTGAGAGAGGCAGATGAGGATATGGCAAGAACTGCAGGAGAATCTATAATGAGATATCTATCACAGAGGTGGAATAGCCTATCTGATGATTTGAAGCAATAAGAGCCTCATTCCATGCACAACTATGTTGTAGCACTTAAAAGAGCTGATAGATATATACAGTTGGGAAGAACAAAAGGGCAATTCTGGCTTCCACTCATTTTTCAGCCACCTATCCTACTGTGGCTTGTGCCAAACTTCAAATATTACAAGTATGACATAGCTGATGAACGACAGAGATGGGGCAGGCTGGATAGAAAGCAAGGGTTCCATTGGGATCCTAATTCAGACATAAAAGAAACTGATGTAGGATAGCTTGCAGTTGCCAACTTTAGGGCATTGACCAAACAAAAGCACAACTCTTCCTTTGTTGGAGGACCAACAAGATATTAGGTTGGGGGGAATGATGAGTCTAGTTTATGGTCTAATTATTGATAGAATTGTTATCCATTTCCTTCAGTTTTCATAATACTTTGATACTTGGGAGTTGATCTTTTCATAATATTTCCATAAAACCATAGACTTTGGACATGAACTTATTTTCATAATTTTCAAATGATATTGGCATGCTATATGAACTGACTATGTTAATTTTGCATGTGATTAATGAATGCCACTTTAAGATGATTATGGATGTGTAGTTGTTGTGTGTGCTAACATTTTCATGCAGATAATTAGAGGCCTACAATTTAGGAAGATTCCACCAACTGGTCGTGTGTCATGTCAGTCAACAAGGTGGTCATTTAAAGGAGAGAAGACTCTTAGCGGATGGAGATTTCTCATGAAAATCAAATTGTAATCACCTTGTAATGGTCTTAAATTTTGTTGATCAAGCATTGGTGTTACTACTGTGCCAGAATCGTGTTAAGAAAAACATGCCTGATAGATTATGTGCATGCGTAGTTGCCTCTGCTCTTTTCCATGTTTTCCCTAATGTGGTGTCCTTCGCATCTACTAGAGTTGACTACCTTGCTAGGTTTTTAAATAAGGCTCTGAAGTTCCTTCTAAGCTCTCTCTCTCTTTTTCCAGTCGAAGAATGCTAATTTGATGATGTACTCCAACTCTTAAGATTTTTCAGTAATACAATCATGTTGCTCATTTGTACTCATTTTTTCCAATAAATAAAATGAATTTATAAGTTTGTGCATCTAAATTTGTCTTAGTTTTAGGGAATACTTATCCAAGGGAAACCACTTGGTGAGTATTTCATCTTGTACCTTAGTTTAGTTTAGTTGATATTTTTTGTTCAGTTAATAGTTAAGAATCTGGCATTGATTGTTCCTACAGCCACTAGAATTCCATTTTGTGATTTTTTCTATAGCCAAAGCAGATTGAGTAGTTTCATGTTTGTTCACTCAGATTTTTATTTTTGTCATGCATTTTAGTTTAGACTAGTTATTGGTTGATGTTCAACATTTACATTATTTCCTTCCAAGCAATTTACTTTCAGTATTGTGTCTTTCTTAGCTATAGGAGGAATGTGGCTACTTTGGATTCCTAGTGCACATACGATGTTGACCCATTTTAGTTTTATGTCCCTGGGTTGACAATTTAAATGCACCTTCATGATGATTGAGATAGTTATTCAATTTGGATGTCTAATCTCTAAATCACAATTGTAAAGGATTAGTTGTTAAAATATTATAGGAGGTCGACAATCCTTTGAAACCAACTGAGGAGTCTTTGCTTACTACCAATGTTATCTCACAAAACACTATTGATTTAGATTTTACACACCCCTCCAACAGAGTCTACAAAATCACACAATCCATAGCACCTTGCATACGTATGACATCCTATACTAAGCAAGACCCTTCCTCATCGCAAACCAACGGATCACCTTCTCCCCTTGATCAAGAGGGTATCTTGTTGAGACTCCTCCAAGATCACTTGATATCCCTTCCTCCCAAAACTTGCAAGAAATTTTCCACCACACATTCCTTTTGTGCTTACCACCGATTTCATGGTCATCACACTAATGCATGTAAGGCCTTGAGTAGAAAAATTCAACACCTTAAGGACTTTGGTGTTCTTCCATCTATGGGGGAACCTAATTCCTCTAATTGATATAAATTTTCACTCTACCTTACATCTCCTCAATCCTTTCAGCTCACTCTTGTCCTGCACTAACTAGGGGCAAGGGGTTAGTTAGCCTTTTCCCTCGTATGTCAATTGTTGTTGTCTCTTCCGACTAGTAGTTAACCTTTCATGAACATATAAGAGCAATCTTGGGATGTGGATGACTTGTCCTAAGTTGAATCGCATGTGACATACTCCCCTTTTTCATGACGTAGCTTCTCAAAAACATATGACTAGACATAGGGCTTTCCGAACAAGCTCTCATGTCCTCTTCCTCCTCTTCTACTTTAAACCAATTTCTCATAGTACGATGTTTCACAATTCCTTTAAAGTGGGGGCATACATCACCACTCACATTTTCATTGTGTGATCTTTTTCCTATGATCCTCTCTTGAAAACATTAGGTACAATGTTGCTCAGGAGGAGACATCTGCATTTTTACTCTCTTAGACATATTACGCATAATGTTCCCTAAGATGAGACATCGCACGAACTAAGAAAAATACCTTTGACCATTCCTTAAATCATTCCAAACATCACTTTCTTTTATGGTGCCTTATCAAAATTATCATGACATATAACTTTGGTATGGTTTGAGTGGGAAACCCAAGCGGCATGACTTTCCCCATAAGCCAACTATTGGGACTTTCCTGGAAAACAACCAAAACTATCATCACCCTAGAGTGAGTACACATCTTCTTTTTGGACAAATAGCCTAGATCTTATCCACAACTATCTAGACAAATAGTCGAAGCTTGATCTAACCCCCTTTACATTCACTCTTATCATTGTATGATCATGTATCTCATTTTGTTGCATGTCATTCACCCTTGAATATGTCTTTTGCATTGATGTCAAGTTGACTTAGAATATAAAATCCTTGGGGGCTTGACCACCTCCTTCACCTTTCTCATTCTTCTTCTTTGTCATTCTTCACCATCTCCATTGGGCTACTTTAGTGTGATTTTGAAGCAAGTTCATACTCTCACTAAAGTGGGGGCTAAATGTGTCACCAAAAAGTGTAGCCTTTGACACTTTTCGCTCATTTGAAACCTTTCTTATGGATTTTGGACCTTTTTCAACATCTTTTTACCCCTTTCCAAGCCTTGTGCCAAAGTGTTGTAAGGTGTTGTAATTATTTTTTACACTTTCCTAGGCTTTTCATCACTATATTAACCCTTCCTTATGCTCTAATGACCCCTTAATGCTCTCACATGCCTTAATTAAGTGTGTTTTCATGAGACAATCCTGATAAACATAAATAATCACACTTTAATTCCTGAAAACCAATGAAAATGGCTCAGGTGGACTAGGTCACCACCTTGGGTGACCTAGTCCCATGTGGCATAAAATTTAAATTTAACGTAATATTCTTTTGGGATTATGTCTCTAAAACCCTAAGGTCGTCCTATATGGTGTTATTTCAAGAAAATTAGGGCACAACTTGTATAAATAAGCCTCAAAACCCTAATTCATCATATTATGCATCACTCAACTCACTCTCCTCTCAATCTCTCTTCACTCCTTCTTCTCAAGCAAGCTAGGGTTTGAGCATTCCAAGTCAACAAGATATCTTTTCTAAATCATTCAAGGGATGATTTCTACAACAACACAAGATCTCTCATCATGGCAAGGTAACTTACTCCATTATTCCATTGTTTCATATTCATGCTTTACATTTTTTATTCATTTTGGTTTAGTTACCTAAAAGGGGTTTGACCAAGGCAAACCCCTAATCCCTAACAATCAACAATTTTCTCTTTCTCTCCTTGTGTGTTTGTAGATTTAGGTACTTTGGAGATCTTTGATGACTTTTTGAAGACCTATCCTTTCTTGCAAAGTCCAAACACTCACCAAAATTCACTTTCAGACCTGAATATTAGAGTTTCAGAAGCGGATGACTGTGAAGAACCAAGGTGTAAATCGGGAGCTTCTTTTTCCCCTTCATAAATTCCAAAAAACTTGATGAGGACTAAGTTGCCAACAATGGCGACCTAGTCCCCCTAGATAGGTATTTCTGTGATTTTCACATTTCTAGACACCCATTTGGCAAAAACAAGCTGCGGACTAGTTTTATCAAATTTGGGACTAGGTCGCCCAAATTGGCACAAGTGTCCCTTTCAGTTTCTGCAACATTTTCATCAGCATTCCAGACCTCCATCATATCCTTCTTCAAATTTCAGGTGCACCCATTCTATCTCCTTCATTTATGTGTAGTTTAGTGTACATTCTTAGGTCATTTTGTACATGTTTGCATATCATTATGTGTTTTCTAGCACTTTTCATTTCTATAGTTTAGTATTCAATAAATCATTTACATTTTTAGTTGATTACACTTAGACACATTCACAAAACCCTCCAATCAACCCTTAATCCTTGAATGAACTCACCAAAAAAAAGCATATCATGAAGTGGAAAGAGAGCCATTTCCTAAACCAAGTGCTCTTTAGGTGAAAAACCCTAAGGGCCTAGTAAGGGGAATCCTCTTTCCCTTCTTGTATCATCATTTTTTGTGGTTCAATTAATATATACATATATTATATCTTTTATAATATATACGCATATATATTTATATATATATATATATATGTCACATTTGTCTAATCAATATTCCCATGCATATGGATTATCTATTCATGAGCATGTGTTGATACTTCTATCTAAATATACTCATGCACACATATACTCACATGTATGAGTTATCATAGGAATGTACATATATACATATATACATTCTATGTATATACTTTATTGATTAAAATATTAATATATACGAGGAAGCACTTTTACTCAACATAAAGACTCAGTCATATATCCACAAATGGAACATTCAAATACTTGAATGATATACCAATACAAAACATACTCAAAACCTGACAAAAGTTTACTTACCATTTACCAAACTATCCTAATTCAACTAGACCAACTAGGAAGTGAGTGAGTGTATGCTCAATTAGGCTCATCAAGGTTACTAGACCAAGTTCTTCTCCTGAGTGATACTCCCCCTCTCTTCCATAGGTTTGAATATGTTCTTGCATCCAGCTTAGTACATCACAGCAATAGTTAGTTAGTAGCATTACATTCACATGCATCCCATATTTTCATCTTTATAACATTATAAAATATCAAATTGAATTAAACATTCATTCATCGTATTTCCATCAAGATTCATATACAAAACACAATCATAAATATATTAAATCATTTTAACCCATCAAGATAATAGTAAATAAGTAACAACACAATAGGGTGTAACACTGTTTAAGTGAACAACTCTTGGTCTATACTTTTTGGCTCATTTTGTGACTAGGATACCTTCCATATTCAACAAGTTGCATGTACTTTCCATAAATGCATCAATAAACACAAACATCCAAACATAGAGATGTGCTTCAAACCATCAAACAACACACTTGAAACATGCACTATTAAGGTAAAATATTAGAGATTTACATCAACCTAGGTAACATGAATTCAAAACAATCCTTTTTCATCACGAAATGACTCCTTATCGCTCATTAGTTGTACTATATGAGATGTTTCCTTCTTGAAACTAGACATGGTCCACATTCATCCTTCAGTCCTAAATTTGCACCTTGGCAGAAGATAGTATTGTTGTTTGTCTATTCATCATTGCTTGTCTTTTTCTTTGGTTTATCTTTTTGATCTTTTAATATTTATTTTGATTTATCTTTTGACCCATGTTGTGCCTACACAAGGTCACCACACTCATCCCATATCATGGTTTTCTTTGATATGGCATAAACTAGGGCAAGGTCTATTATTTTTGTGTGCCATGTTTAATGGTTATCTCATCATAGATCCGCCAAGAGCATCATATGTCTTGTGGGTGCTAGGGAATCCTATTTTTGTTATTTATTTGCTTGAGAGACAATCCATGCATTGGATACATAGTCACCTTGGTCTTATATACCTTGGTGCATAACATTCATTGGTATATCAAATAAATGTTGCTAATCTCAAATTCATCATAACACATCATGGAGTTGAATTGGTAAATTTTTAATTTCAGTTGAGTTGACTCCACTAATTTTCTAGTTAACTCATGTCCTAATCCTCATCCGCACTTCCTAGGTCTAAGAATTCATTCATTTTCTTCATCATTAGCATCCATAACACATTAAGTAGTCACATTCTATCAAAATCATTTAATCATACATTAATAAAATATACTTTTTCAAACTTATTAGTCATTGTATTATTAGTGTTATGTTGGAGAGATCATGCATCCACATACATTTAAAGCAAAGCAACATCGGGCATTTTTTAGGTTTGCAATGGAGTTTGTAATTTGTAAGTTAGATTAAAATTCAACTCCATTTCATTTCTTTCAATTTTGTTTAATTTCTAGTTTTAAATTTCGTTGTTTACAAGTAGCAATGGAGAAAGCTTGTGAGTTGGGTTGGAAAAATGTTATTTGTGAGATGGATTTAATGTTTTTGGTTTCCCTTTTGAATAATGGGAAATTTTCTCAATCTTCTTGGAGGTTGGCTCTTTATGTGGCACAAATTATTTACATGGCACAAAATTTTGATTCCACCTCTTTTATTCATATTCCTTATGAGTGGAATGTTGTTGATTGTTTGGCTAAATGGGCTTCTAATGTTGATCATAGATAAAATGTTATGGATTAGAGATCTCTTTCTTCAACCCATAGCTCACAATTTCTTTCACTCCATCACGATTTGGGCTCATAGCTTTACTTTTTATTCATGTTGTCCTTTTGTTTTCCTATTTTATTATGAGACTTGCTAGGGATGGATCTGTAGCAAACATCCTTGCATTTTTGTTCTCTAGGATCTAATGACAGCTATTGTTGTATGGAAGTCTTTATGTAACTCTTTCAATTTTATAAATTGATATAAATTTATCTTTTTTCAAAAAAAAAATCAATCCTTACTTTCAAAACTTATAAAAAAAACAAAAATCCTACATTTACTATTTAATTCAAATAAACTATTACATTGATTAATTAAAAAAAATGAAAATACAATGTATATTCTACCTTTAGAACATTTTAAATTTTTTTTTTTTTAAATACTAACTTAAACTTAATATATTTTCTAAATTAGAATAATATATTATATCTCTAACTTTTTAGAGGTTCAATTATATAAATATAAAAAATAAATTTATAGGATCTAATAAATTCTAGAATTGTAAAATACGACCTAAAACTGAAAAAACAATCCAAGACTGGATTTTGATCAGGAGGAATTAGAAGGAGCAATTCGTAGAAATTATGAGGAGGAAACCATCTGAAATCTTGCAATCAATTGGTGGAATATTCTGCTAGACGAGTTGTAGAGGCCTCATCTACAACTTGACCTCTAACCTTTGGCTTATATTTGTACCATCTGGAACAGTACACGTAGATCACAAAGTTGATCATGCTGAGAATAGCAAGTAACCAGTAAAACAGATTAAGATGGTTGCGGTTCAGATTGTTCCCATGAATCCAGCCATGGGTTTTGGTCTTATGAGTTGCGCGATTCACAATTTTGACCAGAACACTGCTGAGGAAGTAACCCAAAGACACGGAAGTCCATGCAAATGCAGTGGCTAAGGACCTCATTCCAGCAGGGGCTTCACTGTAGAAGAATTCCATCAACCCTACAAATGTGAAGAGGTCGGCAATTCCAAATACTAAGTACTGAAATCCCAACCAGAAAACACTCATTGGAATAGGTGGATTCACTAATGGTATAGAATCCAACATTCCATGTTCTCTGGCCACACTTTTCCTCTTCACCTCAACCAGAGCTGCAATGCTCATTGAAATGGCGGACAGTACTAACCCAACTCCAACTCTTTGCAAGTGAGTAATTCCTGTCTCGTGCCCAGTGAACTTTCTTGCAAAGGGAACAAAAACTCTATCATAAACTGGAGTGATAATTACTATGATTACCAGGGGAATTATTGAGAGAGAGCTTGGTGGGATGTGGAAGTGCTTTCCCATTGAGGTGTCCATGGTGAATCCCTGTGAAACAGAAAATGTCTGCAGTTGTGCTAAGCAAGTGTTCATTACTATAGTGCTTGCAAATACAGGGATCATTCTCAGTAGAACTTTGGTTTCTTCCACTTGGGTCACGCTGCACAAACGCCACGGACTCACCAGCAATTTCTTCTCACTTTCCACCAAATTGTCTGTTAGTATGGCAGCTTTGTCTAAAAATCTGTCAAGAAAAAGAAAAACATTGTGATTAATTCTTAACAGCGTTTATAATCCAAATGCTCAAAGATGATCCATGAAGGTTGTTAAAGGCTTGTGATAAAATTTGTTCTAACTGAGAGTTGTGCATGTGAGGATCTATGTGTAAATTAGAACGATAGGAAGCATAGGGATAGAGAAATTTTTATTAGAAATAATTTTGAGTTAAAGTTAAATACGAAAGATTTGTTTGTTGACAGATTATTGGATTGTTGTATCATAATGAAGGATGATGAATGGTTTATTATTGAAAGGAAGGCAGGGAGCTCAAATAGATTGTGTTCATTAGATTCAATTTTGTTGAATGTATCAATAAAGTCATAATAATTATGGGATAAATTAAGTATTTTGTATTAAGAAAAGTCAAACAAATAAAACTTTCTTTTAGAAGAAATTGTATTCTTTAAGAATGAATGATGGTTATTTTGCGGTTGATCTAAATACCTTCAATATTAATATTAGAATAGATAATGGGAACCATTCGTACTACTTCTATATTAAAGAGTGAAGATGCACTAGCATGTTTATCATCAAAGGAAATTAGAAAATCTTTAAAAAAGGTTTTGATCAAAAGATGTCTTGATTGTTTTTGTGAAATGAATAAAAAGAATTTAGGTGCTAAAAAATTAGAAGACAAGAGATCAATATTTAGAGTTAAATTTAGTGTTCAAAATAAAAGTCATAGAAAATGTTGGAATTATGATAAAACATGGCAAAGAGATTATAGATCTAGAGTGATGTTTTTATAGATTGTATATACACTAATTCTATTATACAAATTTATCAAATTTCTTTCTCCCACACACATTTCATATACTATAATTCTTTCACAATTTTTTATTGTGGTGATTGTTTTATATGATAGAAATTATAATTAGATTTTTTTATGAAGAGTCAAGGATTGAAATTTCACTCTGCTTGTATAGGATATGGTTTCAATATTTAAAAATACAATGTTTTTGAACTCTTTCTAAATCAAATAATATCACTTATAAAAGGATGAAAGATAAAAATTGTAATAACAAATTTTAAAAGAAAATTAAGATTTTGCAAGTTTTTTTTAGCATTGATTACTGGAATGAGTTTCAATTTATATAGCCATTGAAGTCATTTGTTTGAAAAAGCATTTAAAGATTAAAATTTTGATTTTGAGAAAAGAAATTTTAATTATTTTCAATTTGCATACAAACATATTTTTAGAGTATATAGCTTAAAAGGATTATAAATAAAATTAGGGGATTCCATACTTGAACTGATTCGTATGCAAGAGCTTCTCTGAGCGCATGGCTGCTTCCTTGTCATATGCCTGATATAGATAGCCCGAATTCTCTGGTAGTCTAAGCTTTCTATTGTGCAAAGCAGCTACAAATACCTGAGATAATAACAGATATATATAAATTTAGCTTTATCTCAAGATTTGCTTCAAAAATAATTTCTTTTAAGAGTTGCCTGTTTGCAGAGTGTCGTAATACTAAGATTTTATGGATCTTCATTTAATTATTGACCTCTTAGAATCCATCATAGGCTACAAAGTGTACAATCCAGTGCTAAAGGAAAAAATGAGCCTCATGTTAAGCTTTTTTAAATATATGTAATGGAAAAGGAATAAAGAAAGAATTACCAGTAATTATTAATGACTCAAAAAAACTCTATGGAAATGTGGGTTCTCCCATGCACAACGCTCAGCTATTTCATATTTTATTCATCTATTTGAAGTCTTGATATTTGTAATTTGTGTTCAATATTTCAAATTTGTTTTTGATTTAATATTAAATTTAGTTATGGAATAATTTTAGATATTATCTATCAAATAAAATAAGTTTGATAATACAAAGTAGTTCTATTTGATTGAAGAAACAGTTTTAATCTAATTAAAAATATTAGATTTTCAGTATCAAGCAAATTTACTGTCATCCCAACAATTCATCATCATGACAAATTTACCTCAAGGAAAATTTAAAAGTTTGCTAGTCAAGGAGAATTAATCGCAAACTTTGAATTTTTCTTGAGGTGAATTTGTCATGATAGTGAATTTTCCCGTGGTGAATTGTTGGCGGTGAATTGCTGACGGTGAATTTTCCTAGAACCTAGATTTTCATAGTCTATATTGATGAAATTGTGATTTTATTATGCGCATATTATTTACATCTCCTGATTCATCATCAGAATGAAAGAAAGTTATAAAAGAAAAAATAAAATAAATTGTGATAATTGTCGACCTCAACCAATCACTTTTTGCAACATAAAATAAAACAAATTATTCCTGGGACTCCTAACGTCGAATTACAGAAATGCTACCATCATAACTCATCATTTACCCAAATAAAAATTCTAACCAAAATAAAACTCGTACTTAAAATTCATAATAGGCAATCATATTAGTTTGCAGTATCTCTATAATCACCTGGGCAATGCGAGTAAGAGGACTGCCTCCGAGAGCTTTGATTCTATAAGTTGAAATCCCACCAGCAATAGATAAGATCCCAAGGAAAACGGCTGCTGCACATACTCCAAAACCCACGTCCCATCCCTCATTGTTCATCAGCCATACCACCACTGTGACTCCAATACCTGCTCCTACAGACAGACTCAGAAGAAAATAGTTGAAGAAACTGGATATTTTTCTCCTCTCTTTGGGATCTTTTTCATCGAACTGGTCTGCTCCTAGAGCTGGCAAGGAAGCCTTGATAGCTCCAGTTCCAAGAGCAATAAGATATAGTCCAATGAACATCATGCCAGCATTCCCTCCACTCACTTTCTCGCACGCAGTTGAGGGATCGAATAAGTTGCAGGGTGGAGGCTTTAGAGATTTTTTATTCGCTTGTATTGTCAATATAAGGTAACCCTGCAAACCCATTCGAAACATATCAAAGTCCAATAGAAACTAGTAATGGGTATAAACTTAAAGTGAAGGAGAGATTGTAAGAAACTTACAACAAGTTCTACTGAAGCAAATATAACGCATGTTTTGAATCTGCTGATGTAGGAATCAGAAATGAATCCTCCAAGTAGTGCCAGTAGAAAAGCAGTACCCATGAAATTGGTTAGAGTGGTGGCTGCTACATCAACTTCCAAATGCATGATCAAAACGAAATAGTTCACAAGGTTTACAGCCGCCGCTAAAAAGGCTACATTGTCAAATCCTTCCATTACTGCAATTCATCATATACATCGGTTAATGTGCCATCCACATCTTAAACCTCTTACATCTTTCTTCATCTTTACCAAATTACTTCAAACAAAACATGAATCAATCTACAACTATAAGAAGAAGAAAATTCCATACAATAAACAAAGAGGGTCGAGCGTGTTCCGCCATGGCTTTTCTTGCTAGCAGGTCTTCCTTTCCAGTCCACAAAGCCTTCCAATTCATTCCCCTGCATGGAAATATCTCTGTACTCTTCCTACAAAATGAATTCATCCTCTACATTAGTCTCAAATCTCAGCTGGTACTAAGATTCTCTAATTATTTTCTTAAAAAATCATGATTTCATCCAATTTGAAAAACATTCATTCTTACCATAATGGGTATGACAGTAAAACAGCAAGGCACTTAGCCAGGTGCTTACACCATCGTAATATAGAGCTTTTTATAGACTCCCTTCTTGAACATTGTTCAAGACGGCCGATGGTTGACAGCTAAGGGTGGGTCATAGTTTGTTTTATTGTTTATCCTCCTTTTTTAACCTAAAAAATTATCTTCTACACGATTATGAAAAACCTTCCCAAGGCACTTAAATTTTGAAGTCCCGTTAAAGATTTTACTTAATCTTTAGTAAACTTTGCCGTGCCGGCTCTTGAAAATATAAGCCTGCTTACAAGATAATTATTTTGGTTTATATATTTGGAAATTTATTTGGAAACCAAGATGCTGCTGTCTGAAACAGACCACTGAGCGGAGAAGAAAATGAGGATAGATTAATCGTCGTGTTTAAGTTGAGGGTATTGATTTTGACGCAGCCGACTGATTCTTCATAAAGAGAAAACAAATGTAAGTAGAAACAAATCTCACTTGGAAACAATGGATTTTTGTTTCTTGGAGCTTTATATCATGAAAACAAGGAAGTTTATTTAGTCCTTGTTTAGATAGGATATTCAAGTCTACAATTTTTTTTAAATAATTTTTATTTTCATTTTGATTAATTTTGCCACATTTCTGGAAGTTATTCATTCATTCTTGTTGTGGATAGCATATTAATTGATTTGTTGATTTTGTAGTTTGATTAGGGATATATCTTTACTCATTTCAATTTAAAAATTAAGTGGTATTCATCGATACTTTTGATTGTTGCTAAAATGTGGGTATATTATAAATGTGGGCATAAATGATATTGTCTTCTCATTTGATTTTAGTCTAGACTTCATTTCAAGAAGATATCTTATTATGTAGTAGTTTATGCATAATAATAGTTTAAGTTTTGGAGTTTATCCCATAGTGCATTGGTATGTAGCATTGTCATTGTTACCACTAGGGTTCAAACCTCTGTTGGGTCATTGTGATCGTAGGCATTATGCCTTCATTGATCCAATGTGCTCACTGGCTTGCACCACAACATTGAGGTTGTTGATGGCGTTTGTACCATGAGACAGACATTCGGGCATGTGTTGTTTCATTCCCTAGATAGGCTAGTGTGCTTGTGAGCTTTGTGTCCCTGTTGGGCTATTGTGCTCATGGGCTTGGACTGTTCACTTATGTTCATGTCAGGGAGGAGGTCCCCCATTTGTGGCCTCCATACTGGCTTGGGATAGACTAAAAATTTTCAAGGTATCGATCAAAAAATAATAATAATCTAAGTTTTAAATAATACATTTTAATAAATATAAAATATTAATTTAAATTGTTATATATAAAAAAAGTCATGGGGGAAAATTAATTAGGCATGGATAACATGAAATACTATGTGATTGATAAAGCTTTGGAGCAAAGAGAGGGGAGTGTGGTATGATAGATGTGGAGCAACAAGTATGGACATCCATCAACATGTCATTGCTACCTTGGGAGTTATGCTAGCTTTTGCTTTACGAAGCATGTCATTGCTTGAAAATGACCTATGATTGTTCCAATTGGTGGAGGGCTTACACCTCCTAATACAGCAACATATTTTGAAGTTTTTCCCTTTTGTTAAGGTATTTGAATCATTTTTTAGTGTATTACATGTGGTTTTTGCCATCTTCCTACTCCTACTTTGGGAAATCGATGGAGGTGTTATCTAGTCGAGATGGGCTATCCTCTAGTAATTCTTCCATTTGGATAGGTTTCCTTTGTGTTGGAAGAGTTCATAAATGTGTTTGGGTGTGGATTCAAGGTTGATGATTCTATTATCCTACCCATGTGTTGTGCTCATGAGAAAGCATAATTGTGGGCTAGTACTTGATTATCATTTCCCCTATTGTAGGTTCATCATGGTGGTTTCATCCTACAATTGGTAAGTCTTATTTTGGTTTCACCTTGCTTGCTACAATGGTGAGGTTAGTTTTTGTGGTCATGTGACCATGTCTCCTAGTGACTTAGCATTACTAAGTGTTTTTGTGGTGTTGTTGACACCAAATCCATGTTATTAGATAAATGAAGATGCACATCATTTCATTTATATGTGATTTCCTAGGGTACACTTATGTTTGACATAGTATAGGGGTGTGATGGTGCTTCAAAAAGTGCTTTGGTGCTTATTATTTATATTTATTATATCAGAATACCTATCATTTTCTAGTGGTGTTGACAATTGAGGTCAACCTAGTGGTTATAGGAGTTTCTTCTTGGTAGTTTAGAGGTGTTCCTAGAGCTTATTGGTGGAAGGGATAGAGTTCTTGTATGCATAATTGGTTATACTACATATTCTATTTTAAGAATACTTGGTGTTTGATCTTAGTAGAGGTTTTTTCTTCCCTTGCTGAACATGTTTCTATGATCTTGTTGGTTTTTTTAACCCTTAGTTGGTCATAGTTGAGTATCATGGTGTTGTATTTTTATTTTTTCTCCTATATTTTGTGTTTAGTTTCACCTTGGATATTTCCTTATGATTTTTAGGGTTGCTAAGCCGTACGTTTTGGGAGTGTTTAAGCTTTAAGAGGTAGTTTCCTAGATTCTTTCCTTTGAGAACCCCTAAGTTGTTCCTAGTTTTCTTTAAGGAAGTTAGTATGTTAAGGAAATTCTCACTTTTCTAGAGTGGTTTTGAAGATGAGGAAATTATTGAAGGTAAAAAATAGAAAATAAAGCAATACAAGCACAATATCTTCACCTAGAATCTTTGCTCACTCCTTGATGAGAGGAAATGGAGTGCACCCTTATCTCTTTTAATTTGCTCCAATATTATGGTAAGATGTGGATTGCTCAATGCTCTAGCATAACCCTGGTATGATTACAAGATGAGAGCTCAAAATGATAGCATGAGGGTATGATATCTCAGAATGAGATAATGGTGAAGGATGAGAGCCTCTATATGTAGATTCTTCAAGAGGTAAAATCAATAACTAGGAATTATTGATGGTGGATGGTTAATATTGAATGGGGATTAGGGTTTATATCAAATATGTAGTCATGTGACAAGTGGCACATGAAGGATAGTATTTAGTTTTAGGATCGATATAAGGAAAAAAATATTTATGTGAATGGCTATGATTAAGAGGTTTATATGAGATGAGTGGATAAGATAAAAAGTTAATTTGACTTTTGGGAATATGTCAAGGTTCAATGAATCTAAATAAGGAGCTAGTTAGACATGTGAAGGGGACACTTATCACATGATGGAAAATTTATATTATAATCCATGTGAACAAGATAAAGTGCTAGAATTAAATGGACAAGGATAAAGGATAAAGGGGAACTAATTAAATAAATAAGATATTTATTTAATTAATGGGATCATGTGAAGGAAAAATTAATTAAATAAATAAATAATATTTATTTAATTAACGATTAGGATAAAGATGGGAAAGAATGGGAATAATTAAATAAATAATGAATAATTATTTAATCAATGGCTTAAGATAGGCTAAAATTAGGTGTGGTTGGGCAAGGTCAGATTTTAGGTGTCTACATTTTTTCCCTCTTTGATATGATGTTGTGAAGTGATATTGTATCAAATAATATTAAAACATAGTGGATGAGAAAGGATAAGGATCAATGGCATGATGCCCCAATCAATGGGAGGATGGGAAAGGATGAAGAAGGAAACATTAGGATTACGTGATGGGATGCCCCCTTGAGAGGACATGTGGGTTAGGAGAACACAAGTGTGCTCTTGAAATGGAAAGGAATGATGATAGATAAGACTCAAGAGGTAGATAAATTGGAAGATGAAAGGGATGGAAGAATATGAAAAGGAAGGGGGATTTTCTTATGAATGGAATGGAAAAGGATGAAAAGGAAGGGTAATTTGATTATAATGGATCGATTATGCCAACATGTATTCAGCAATCTTAATATTTACTATAGCAAAGATAATTATGACCCAAAGTATTAAGAACGAGGGTGAAATGTTAACATTTGCATGGGCTTGACACTAAAACAATGACAAGCATGACATACAAGATAAATATGATGCCCCACTATACACCAGTTGTGACACACCAAGATATAGATAGATCTAGGTGGTTGTAAGTAGGTGTAAGCATAGGTCAAAAGATAAGATGAAAGATCAAAAGATAAATCAAAACAAAAGGCTCACTGCAAAACATGTCATGCAACCAATATATTTCTCTCGAAATATAAGATAATGATGATTTTCTTACTTAGGCTTTGATAGTTACCTAAGAAAGGC
Source organism: Sequoiadendron giganteum (assembly GCA_007115665.2). Classification (NCBI taxonomy): domain Eukaryota; kingdom Viridiplantae; phylum Streptophyta; class Pinopsida; order Cupressales; family Cupressaceae; genus Sequoiadendron; species Sequoiadendron giganteum. The sequence continues at coordinate 172,943,194 of CM021109.1, read as the reverse complement.
TTGGATGAGAATGATAATGAGTGATTTATTATGCTAGACACAAGGGTCCAAAGGGCATTAATGATTGGATTCAACTTGGTAATGCTTGTGGATAACCAAGAAGAGATGGTTAAAAGATGATGATTGATAGTAAAAATGATATATGATCATCGGTTAATGTTTGACAAATAGGCTTATGATATGATTTCAATAAGGATTTGATGCCTTGGATGAAATGTTTGGATTGATTGTTTAAGTACAAGTGTGAGGAGCACAAGATAATTATTTTTTATTTTGATTTTTACATTATGGATGGGATTTGGGATGATTATTTTTTTATTATGGTTGAGATGGGATGGATATGATAGGAGAGATAGATTATTGATGTGTTGATGTTTATTATGGGATGAAGGTTTTTATTGCAGGATGAAGGGATGGAAAGATACATGCAAGTGCAAGAGATTGGAAGGTCAATGCATTGGAAACTAAGGATATACAAGGCCTAATCCTTAACATATTTAGATGTAACTTTTGTATCTAATGCAAGGGAAAGAACATGTGGAAGGGTAGGTAGTGATGGATATGGTGATACTAATCAAGGATCAAGACAAGCCATGATAGGATTATTATGGGGGAAATGAAATCCTAAGAGATGGTAGATAAGAGACAACTACACATGGAACCTATTTCCAAGTTTTTACCATGGTACTTATCCAAGCCACCACAAAAGTGGTTTTCACCGTTGGATGGATTATTTCTCTTTACTATTTTTGGATATTTGGATTTTTTTGAGATTTTTATATAAATGAGACTTGATGATGTTGTGATCAAGGTGAAAACTTTTTGATATATGGATGGCGATGATTGAAGGATGGATACAAATAGTTATCTAGTGAAGAGGTGTGATATGTTTTCCCACAGATGGAGGGATCTAAGGTGTGATCACTAATGTATGTACTACAAAGGCCTTCATGTGTCACACATAAAGGAGCTTAGGTAACCCTCATATTAAAGCACATCAAGGGGTTATCATTAAATATCCATCGAGATACATCGCCAAAGGTGATGGGGGGTGGATATATGGATATGGGTGGATTGGGTGAAGTAAATGGATTGTGTGAAGATAATGAGGATGAAGAGTTATGATCAAAAAGGTCACTTCATGAATTGTATTAATTTGAAAAATGTAGGTAGTTATTTTGGATGATGGGGCATGATTGGAGATCAACTTATTCTTTTACTTGACTTTTATTTTGACTTTGGTTGTTGAATTTTCTAATATATTTTTATTTTAATTTGGACTATATGACTTTTCTTTGCTTTTCCTTATTTTTGGATTTGATTTTTGATCTCCACTTGATAAAGGATTTTTTATTTTTATACTTTTATTCATCTAGCCTTGTTAACTTGTTGGTCCAAGTCTAGGAGATGAGTGGATTTGGGTGAGTTGGATGAGATGCTAAGGATATGTGGATCATAGAAGAGGTAAGTAATATATTTGTCAAAATCTTCATGGTATCCTTATCGAAACTGTTAATGTCAAAGGATACTTGCACGACTTTAGTGGGAGATAAATTAGGATTAATAAGCATAGAATTAGGTGGTTCATACCCTAACCCATGATTCTTAATATGGAAGGATTGCAAGTCATATTTTCTAATTCTAAGGTCTTTAATTTTATCCTTTCAATATTTGGGATAGTGCAAGAGGTGGGTAAAAATGAAGGATCAATATATGAGGATGAAGATGATGTGGTATTGGTAGGGAAATGTTGCAAAAGGCTATTATTGATTTTCAAGAATTTTTAATATTGAAATGGATTTTGATCATCAAGGACAATCACTTCAGTTCCATTGTTTGAGAACTTGATGCATTAATGGAATGTATATGGGATTACTTATATGGCATGGATTGATGGGTAGCCAAGAAGGATGTTATATGGGAGATTAGGGTTTATAATTTGACAAGTAGTATCTATCATAGTTGGTTTGACCTAGATGAGTAGCTTTAAGGAACCTTTGGATTCATGCTCAACTTCGTCATAAGCTTTAATGGTAATCTTTTTTTGTGCATAGATGATTAGAATATCTTAATTATTTTATTAGAATCAAGCTACAAAGATTAAGTCATGATTCACCATCTATTAGGACTTTCTTGATTGTGGTTTTATCGATGTGGTCTTGAAGGTAGAGTGGAGTATTCTAAGATGACTTGATGGAAGGTAGATCTTTAATGGAAAATTTGATGGATTATGAAGATGATAAGTGTCCTCACATGGATTTAAATTGATCAAGATTAATTTCATTAGGGATACGAGATTATTGAAGGGATTTCTTAAGAAGTTATTTATGGATGGGGGATTTTTTAACTAGATCAAGGATAGATATTTGTATTGGAATTTTGTTCAAGTGGTTGAGGATATTATATTTGTTTGTAGGCTGGGAGAAGGATGAGGCTCCTTAGATGGTGATTCGACCATTTTGAGTAGTGATGGCATAATTATGTTCTTTGATGGTTACAGTGGCTACTTGTGAAGGACTTTGTTCAATGTGATCAATGAAAAAATCATGTGAGATATAATTGTTTTAAATTTATAGGGTATTGTGTTGTAAGATGTAGAATCTTTACCATCATTATTCTAAGGGAAATTTTTCTTGTATATATCCAAGTGTTCATTAGGGGCTTTTAGCCTTTGATGGTGATCTGTATAGGATCTAGACTAGATTGCAGTATTTAAATGCTTAACTTTTACAATGCTTTTACAATGATTATTTCAAGTTAATTAAATCGAAATTAACTTAAGGAAATAACAGAATGAAAGTAATAACAAGGTGATTTAACAGAAAGGAAGGAAATGAGAGACAAAAAGAGAGAGAAGAAGAGAAGTGCAAACAGTTGATAACGGAGTTCGTCATGAAAGTGACTACGTCTCCGGGTCCACTCCAATAGAGAGACCGATCTGATTAACTCCAAAAATCAAATACAAATGATGCACCAAGACCATCAGTTCGGCAGCATAACAGGGCTCCGATATTCAACAATGGCTTGAAAATTCTTCAACAAGACCCCTCTCTTCCATGTTGCCTCAGCGTCAAGACTTCATCACCTGAAAGAAACTTCCATTCCACTCTCACCTCACACCCCTTTTTATACATAAAAATAAGCCAAATAAGGCTTAACCACCAAATTAAATGTCTAACTCCCTTACCAACTCGTACAAGGATTATTTGTATTTTTATCAACCCTCTTGGTTATTTAGTTAGGTGGGTTTTGTTGGTTTATGGCTAAAAGAGCCATTTGGTTAGAGATTCGGCCAATAGTTCTATAACAAAACAACCGGTGGCCTATACATATGTAATAAGATTCGCGTGGTCCACCGGTGGCTTATCCTTTTGTTAAGTGGGTGGTCGGCGGTTCCAACCCCACCGGCCATGCTTTATACCAAATAACCGAATAACTAAACAATAAAGACAAACGGCTTCATCTTAATAAGTGACGGCTATGTTTGGTGCAACGGTGAAACGGCCCGCTATTTTCGCCGAAATTGTAGGTTCAAACCCGCCCACGATATTTTTGGCATTCGTCCAACCAACCAGACGCTGCTATGGAGACACGTGTCGACCTGCAATTCGTCGACTCTGATGACAAGGCAAGCCCGTACGCTGACAAAGCCGATGACGTGTGCTGACTGGACTGCCACCTGTCCGATGACGTGTCGTACGGATGCCACATGTTGCACTCTCATTGGTCCGTACAATCTGACTCATCTGCCACGTGTTTCGTTCGAATTCATCCACTTGGCTTCCGTACTGTACAGACTGACACGTCAGCATGATGACGTCATCATCAGTACCTTCAAGTCAACCGGACTTTGACTAGCTGTATCTTGAGCCTTCGATGTCGGATTTCGACGAAACGAGTTGCGTTGGAAAGCTTGCGATGAGCTCTTCGCGATGATGCCAACTTCGACAAATTTTGATGACACCATTTTTTTTGCTTCCTGGACGCCCTTTGATTCCAATTTGACCAAAGGTTTGACTGGCTATAACTCGTGCAAACGGACTCCTTTTCGCTCCGTTTGAGTTGCGTTGGAACCAGGACGTCGACCTCTTTCTGATGGTGCTGATTTTGGAGAGAAATGGAACACTTCAATTTTCACTAAAAAATGTCCACCGGATCAGATGGTGATTTATGTTGGAGTACAGGACCACTGAGAAGGGGGGTCAATCAATGGTCAAATAAAACCAATTTCAAAACTTAATACACTTGATTATTTAAAGACTTTAGAACGTGTATGTTATGAAAATCATAAAGATGTCTAAATCATAGCATAACATATAAATAAATTATAAGAAACCAGGCACAATGTGACACACCATCAAGAAGAAACAAAACAGATGATTTATGAGTGGAAAAACTCTAACAAGGTGAAAACCCACTCTAAACATTTTCTCTATTAAGCCCCACTAGCTAAAACTTGTTGAATACAAATTGTATGCCCCATTGGAAATACAACAAGCCTCATTGGAAAATACTCAAGCCTCATTGCAAAAACAAGCTTCAATGGCTTAACATCATGCCTCACTGGAAAAACAAGCCTCACTGGCTAAACATCATTACTCACTAGAAACCCAAACTACCTTTACTAGCCAATCAAAACCATTTCAGAGTAAATAAGTACAAACTAGAGGGTTACTCTATTTCCATACATATCATAGCTCTATCAAACACCTATCCAACCTTGCCATAGCATATGCCAACAATGAGGAAAACACAATTTTGTATAATTCATTGACTCCTCCTACAATCATCAAATCTACAAACTTCATCCCCCTCTTTCATATGCAAGCATTCACCATTTAATATTCCTCACATACATGGACAAAGACCTCTCTGAAAATATCTTCTTCTCATGCATGAAAACACTATGAATAAATAGATATAAATGACAAACACTTGTCTAGGAAAAGCATCAATCTTCTGGATATGAATGACAAGCAATAAACTACACCTTTATTTGAATGACACCAAAGGAATTTTACAAGTTCATGTCTTCACATAAAAATTCACAGCACTATCATACACACCTTCATAATATTCTTACCTCCAATTAGACTTCTATCACATTGTCTTTATTTTCATCAAGATTCAAACACCTGATATTTCATTCAGATCAAACCAAACTGCATAGAAAACCATACTCCATGATTTCAATCATACAAAGATACCATTTAGAACTTTGATTACCTATTATTTCAATATCCTTCTCTGTATCTCCTCTTCATAGAGATTGCATCTTGTCTTGTAGAAAAAACTTGTAATCACTTCCTGTCATAGTTTTTCAACCAAAAATATCAATCACTCACTATCCAAAAACCATCTCATCTTCAAATCAAAAAAACTCACATTCCAACTCATAATTGTTGGTATTCAAAAAAGAACATATCTCTTCAAATTGGCACCATACAATTCTCCATAAATTTGTTCATATTCATACAATTTTATAATAAAGTGATTGTCAAACTTCCTAATGCTTGTCAAAGTAAATCTTTGTAATGTAGTCATTCACTAGATTTAAACTCTGGTCTTTGATCTTGAACTCCTACCAGATCTAACTTTAAAAGAGAGCCACTGATCTCCATTCAAATGAGTTAAACAATGTTCTTTGAATTTCTCTACAGGTTAACTTATATAGGAGGGTCGATTTATGAATTTTTTAAAAACCCTTGACAAGGTTACTTAAATCAATGATGACCAGTGACCATAAGTCACTCTTAAATTATAATATAAAGCACTCTTTTCTTTAAAAAACCTTTACAAAAGATAAACCCTAGATATTAGGGTTTTTATGAAACCTTTAAAAACAAAAACCTAAACCCTCTGAATGACCAATACCATCAAATACCAACACAATATATTGACATGAATCAAACAACTTTAAAATTATGATACTTTGTCAACAACACCACTAAATCAAACTTTCCTTTACACCAACCTCAACTTATGTATGATATTCTTTATCAACTCTCAACATATTGAGATGGAATGTTAATGAAATGATCTTTAACATCAAACCCTCAACTATGATCAATTAACTCACCAACTCAACATACTCTAAATGATTGGAACTTATCCATCAACAACGATAAATAAGTACCTAATGACCTTGTGCATCAACACCTTGAAATTATATCATAAATTTGGCATATTAAAGGACCTATTTCACCATAAGTAGCATCAATTTTAGTATCAATTTTAGCATGATTTGATAGTTCCCCAGCAGAGTCGCCATTTTGTTCGTGTTTTAAATTTCCCCAGCTAAGTCTTTGTAATTCCCTAAGAGGTAGCCAACCTCTATATTCCAAAACTAACAAAGTTAGTGGCCAACTAACGAGATTCAGTCAAAGACTGAGATATCCTACACTTTTGGCTCTGTGAAACCAAGGAGGTTTTTCCTAAGTGTGTTCAAAAAAATGTTTCATGACCTACTAAGAACACTTCTTCTTACAGATACAATCCCCACCAACGCAATTAGATAGAAATTATCTAGGTTGTGGAAAACCAAAGAATAATAAAAATTATCTTAAAGCAACGAGACTAAAAAATTAACATAAGATTTGTATCTCAAAAGAGATAAGGTTTGCTATTTTAGATTTGTTCAGATTTTGAGCCACCGTGCTTAGAACTACAGCCATTTACTCTCAAAATAGGGATCCTAAAGAAATTATCCAGTGCCTCATCCATTGGGTGGGAGTCACATAAAACATAACCCAGATATCATGGTCGTATCACCCTAATGATTTAAACTATGATATTTTCAGTTATCAAAACAATAATCCTTAAGGAATCCTGAAGACAACATCATAAATTTGTAACTCATTTTCAAGCAATTTGATTAACTCATTAAGTTAAAGAAGGTAAATGAAGTACACACTCAAATATACCATTGAAGCTGAATGAATATATCATTAATAAACTCATTCACAACTCATGACATGAAACTAGGAGAGAAATTGTTCTAATAGATTTTAATTTATTGCTTCAATATCTTTAATTACATAAGCAGAGCCTACTTGTTTTATAATATTCCTTCCCTAGACAAGACATACTAGCTAATACCTTCAAAAAAAAACCTACAATAAACTAACTAACTGTACAAACACTAAGCCTCCGAATACAAAAAATCTGACCCTTAACAATGAGCCATAAAATATCCTTTATAGAATAAGAGAGCAACAAGCATTGGGCTCCATTGCTAATTTCAAAATGAATTTCATTGAAATGAAAATGAAATTTGAATTCACATTCCAAAAAATATTCCTCATCATTAAAAAAAATAGTATATGATCTAAGGAATCAAAAAATGGTTACACCCAGTAACCATTCGAAGAAAAAAAAAAGAGCATGCCACGCATACACATGTCCACATTCACAAGACAAGCCACCAGAACAACACCACCCACAAGCAACACATACCAGCACCAACAATCATGTAGTCAACACACAACCCTAGTACAGGTGACCGCTTCTGGTTCTCACTTCAATTTGAAGCGAAACCACTCTCTTTTTTCTATCCGTACCAGCACTAATCCCAGCAACATGGCACAATGCCATTGCAGTTATTGGTGAAACTGCAAGGACCTCTTCGTCGACAGCCACCAGCTCAGTCATGGCTGCACGATAGCAATGATAGTCCGAGTCAGTCTCAGACCCATCGCTATCAAAGCTCAAAGAGAGGACGATAGGAGAATTGCAGTGCCCAAACCGCTCGCCCACACCTCGGGCACTTGCCTCAGGAGCATCAGGAATAGATTGTTCCTTTTCATGCCGTGAATTCCTCGCACCTACTCTAGCACTTCGGTGCACCTCAAACTTTTCCATTGAAGATGTGTAGCTTAGAAACTATGAACAAATCCACTACCTGCAAATAGATAAACTCAAAAAATGCAATGATAATACCGAGCAATTCAGTAGGTATTTATAGAGTAATTTGGTGCAAGAAATATTAATTGCCCAAGTGCTCATACGAGCATGCGAACGATTAGTGGTTGATATTGCCACCACAAATTTATTCCAGGCATACAGTCCATCATTGTATTTATCAAGAGGATACCGCTCGTACGCAAGGAAATCAGGAGAAAATCCATTGAAAAACTCACACCATTAATGAAAACAAGTTGCAGAGTGCAAAAACTCCTCACACGAATGAACAGTAACCCTTTGAATTTGAACCATTGGTGTGGAATAGACCTGGAAAGTCAGATGACTCAGATCAAGTCAATGGTTGTTGAAAATCCACATCACTGCCTGGTAAAAACCATAGCCAATCACATCCCATGAAAACAGGAGGTTGCAATCGGGTAGCAGGCCCCATCTAGCCCTGTTGTTCCAAAATCCAGGCCAAGTGTCGCCTTTTTGCAAACCTCGTGGTACTTTTGGAACATTTATTCTGATCGTGAGAGTCCTGCGAGGGATGGTCATCATTAAATTCTTGCTGGTGAAATGACGCCCACTTGTCACTACTAGCGCATCGAGAAAAGGCCCCACTCCTCCGTATAGGATAGATGGTGGCATCTCGCACACCTCGCACTACCTAAGTGACATCAGCAAGAAAACCTATGAGGTTCACGAGGAACGGTCCAGATCAAAACTCGTGATCGGACAGTTTTCCAAGCTGCATAAAACAAATATATTGGTGGGGCCAGTCGAAAAAACCTTCGGCAGCATAAACAATTAAGCCCAAGTGGAAAATAAGAGATCAATAGGTCGGGTGAAAGGGGTCGGTAAGAGCATGAAGGAAAGGATCAATTAGATAACTTAAGTGACCAGAAACCCTCAATAGCAAGTCAACATTGAAATATAATGCGAGGGTATTACAAGATACCAATCAATCTTTCATGAGTGATCAAAACCCTTTACCCAAAATATCAAACCTCCAGTCTGTTAAAAGTAAAAAACTCTTAAAAGTCCCATCAAACTCAACATACCCTGAATGATTGGAACTTATGCATCAACAATAATAAATAAGTACCTAATGACCTTGTGCATCAACACCTTGAAATTCTATCATAAAGTTGGCATATTAAAGGACCTATTTCACCATAAGTAGCATCAATGAATGGAATAAAGTACACTTGGATTATACACCATGTCCTTTGGAAAATAGTGAACTAATACCTTATGTCACCTTTGACATCTCATGCACCTATCTTAGACATCTATTCCTACCTTATCTTTGCATGATGAACAAAAAACATGAACTACATCAATTGAACCTTTGAATGGAATCCTTTGTATCAATTACCTTATGAGCTTTATCCTTTTCAAATTGCATGAACACTAATGAACCAACTCACCTTGTACCATCCTTTCCTTTGCACCAATACCAACAAACCATCACAACAACTTGACATCAATGACAAACCATGCCAATAAACTCCCCCTTTGGCATTGATGTCAACCAATCATTGCACCTGCACCTAGTTGCTCTTCTCCCCATTTGACAACAATGACAAAGGGTTACTTACTCCCCTTGATTGAAAGTAGATTTGATTAAATATCACTGTCAAGAACAAACATAGAAAGACCGCCATCATATGGGTATTGTTGTCAGACCCCTACAACTTCAATAAAAGGCCAAAAAGGATTGCAAAATTGCACTGTTATACCATGTCAAGTTTTGTCAAGAACCTTGCTACCAAACTCCACCATGTTATAGCATATCAGTGTCACCACACCCCTACAAGTCACTATCCATTTGATGACTTTGTAAATTCTTTGTGATTTTCACCTTTTGATTTGACTGTATTTTCCCATTCTTGCAGACTATCCTTTATCTTGGATACCACTACCTTTTCTACTATTCAAGGTGACTACACTTTATTGTGTTTGAGCAGTTGTAGACCTTTTTCAAAAATTACTACACCAATACCACATACTATACATTGGGAATATGCAAGAGAATATTGTACTCATCACTGATTAATCATTATGCAAGGTAAGCATTCCAAAATGATAAAACCAAAAGCAAACCTTCACTGTGCAACATTGGCACTATAATCACAAGACTAAATCATTGTTATTATCAAGCACCCACACTACCACATCAACCAAAATACTCACCACATGAAAAGAACAAGCTTAACATCATAACCACTATGTGTTATAAGACACATCATTGTGCATTGGTAAACAAAGACTGAAATGCATTGATGCCATGTTTTATTTTCTTTCACAATCAAAACAACTATCATATTAGTGTGCTCAAGAAATATCAATGTATAATAAGATCTGACTCATTTTCTTGTGTGAGTGTACTATGGAAGTATCACACACTTCACCCAGAGTGACTGAGTTCACAAGAAAGTCACTATAAATCCACTATATTCATGTTCAAAACATCAAAGTCATAGCGATAACTATGTCTTCATCTTTTTGAAAATTGAACATGATGTAATGCCATAAACCTTTTCTCATCAAAAATTTCATGTTGCAAGTGAAAAACATCAAGATTCTTCATTACACTGAGCTAGATCACTTCTCACTACTTTTTATCAGCCTTCATCTATCATAGGAGACTTCACGCTAAGTGATTGCACTATCACTTTCCCAATGTGACTACCTTGTGAAGATTGGCTCTTCTCTCTCCCACATTAGCATTCATTGAGATATAAAAATGTCAAGGAATTTCTATTGTAGGGTAAGTGCACCAAGATGGTTCCCAAAAAGGGGACTTAAGTGGACACCTTTTTTTTTAAATCAAGAAATATTGACCTTGGACGTGAAATTGAGGATAGTTACACTCAAAAAATTTAGATGGAACAAAAACAAGGATCGAAGTGCTTCGAGTCTACTTTCTAAACTACTAATTTATTTTCAAAATGGTTGAGATTAAGGGGTTCAAATGAGGGACGTACACAAATTGGTGATGTTTTTGTGAGAAAAACATAACATAGCAACTCTTGTACGACCCTAGCACGGTGTACTTTTTTTTAGTATTTTTAAAAATCGCTACAGTCAGAAGTTAGCTAGTAGTATGTAGTTGATGCACAATTTTTCTGATAATTTTTTAATGAATATTTGATTTTTTACTAATTTTTTAAGTGGACACTTCTTGAAAAATAGAATTTTGGCCGTGCTACCCCTACAAATTTTGGAAAATAATTGAATTATTTTTAAAATTTATAGAATGGAGTCTAGTTTTTAAAAATGTAATTTATTTGAAATTTCAATGAGTGGTTAATTTATAACGAAAAAAACACCAAACACTGCTTTTTGGCAAAAAAGAGACATACAAACAAAAGAAATTATGGATGAAAGGCTTAACATTGTTAGAAAGTGGAAAAAATTACAACGTTGGATAGCTAAAAGAGAAATTAACATTACCCAGATGTTTGATTTGTTTAATATTTAACCACATGCAATCCTGGCGGTGAGCACGAACTCGATTATGTGAAATATTGTAGAATTTGCAAAAACATGTCTTTGGTCATTGGGAATGCCCTCCTAGCCTCTAGATTGGTATTCCAAGGCAAATACCAATCCTAAGGCTAGGGGATTCCCAAATCAAGATATAACACGCTCGCATTATATCTTAGTTTTGACATGGTTTTTTGCTTCTGCAAGAAACATGTCAACCAAGACATAACACAAGTGCGTTATAATGCACTCGCGTTATGTCTTCCTTTATGTTAAATGCCACTATATTGAATGTATGGTGATATATTTGTATGTTTGTATGTACATGTATGCTGGTATGTCAAGTACATATGCATGTTTTCATGCTTGTATGCATGTTTTCATGCTTGTATGCATGTATGTATGTATGTAGGTCTGTATGTATCAATGCATGTATATTGTATGTATGTCTATATGTATGTAAGATTGTATCTACACATGTATGTATGTATGCTTGTATGGATGTAGGATTGTATGTACATATGTATTATGCATGTATGTATGTATGTATGTATGTAAGTATGTATGTATTTATGTATGTCTTTAGAGGGAGGGAGAATTTTAAGAGAGAGAGAGAGAGAGTCTGGAGAGAGGGAGAGGAGGTGGAAGTGAGAGTTTAAGAGAGATGGAGTGGTATAGAAGGGGTTGGAGTGAGAGGAAACTATCTAGGTAGGGTGGGAAGGATAGAGGGAGGGAGAGAGAGAGAGAGAGGGGGGTTGGAGAGAGAATTAGAGAGAGAGAGAGAGAGATGGAGAGAAAGAGAGAGTATGTAAGTAGGGTGCCAAAGGGAGAGACTTAAGAGTGTGAGGGGGGGTGAGAGGGAGAGACTTGAGAGATAGGTAGTGAGAGGGAGTTTGAGTGAGAGACCTGAGAGAGGGAGAGGGTGTGGGATGGAGTGACCTAATAGAGAAAGAGAAAGAGAGGGGTGGAGTGAGAGGGACTTATCTAGGTAGGGTGGGAGGGATAGATAGAGAGAGGGGAGAGAGAGAGAGAGAGTTATATAGGTAGGTTTCCAAAGGGAGAGACCTAACAGAGGGGGTGGGAGGGAGATACATGAGAGAGAGGGAGAGATGGGGAGTGGGAGAGAGTGAGAGCGACATATAGAGAGATGGATAGAGGGAGCAAGAGAGGGTGGTAGGGATTGATTGAACAAGAGGTACGTAGAAAGAGGGAGAGGGTAGATAGAAAAAATTAGAGAGGGTAGGAGAGAGGGAGGGAGGGAGAGGTGAGATGTATAGATAGAGATAAATTGATAGGGGTTGAGGGTATAGAGTTGAGGGAGTAGGGTGGAGGACCTATAGGGTTGATGGTTTCTAGGGTATTAGGGTTTAAGGGTTGAGGGTTGAGGGATTAGGGTCAATTGTAGAGGGTATTGGGTTGAGGGTATAGGGTAGAAGGTTTAAGGGTTTAGGGTAGAAGGTTGTAGGGTTAAGGGTTAAGGGTTGAGGGTAGAGGGTTTAGGGTATAGGTTTGAGGGTATATGGTTGAAGGATTAGGTTAAGGGTCCAATGTAAAGGGTAGAGGGTATAGGGGTTTAGGGGTTTAGGGTTTAGGGTTTAAGGATTGAGGGTTGAGGGATTAAGGGTTGAGGGTTGAGAATTGAGGGCTGAGGGTTTAATGTGTAGGGTAGAGCATAGAGGGTAGAGGGTTTAAGGGTTTAGGGTTTAAGGGTTGAGGGTTGAGGGTTGAGGGTTGAGGTTGAGGGTAAAGGATTGAGGGTATAGGGTATAGGATTGAGGGATTAGGGTTAAAGGTCCAATGTATAGGGTAGAGGTTATAGGGGTTGAGGGATTAGGCTTTAAGGGTTGAGGTTTTAGGGTTGAGGGTTGAGGGTTTAGGGATTAGGGTAGAGGGTTTTCTTGGATATAAGGGTGTAAGGGTTGAGGAATTAGGGTTTAGGGTAGAGGGTATTGGGTTGAGGGTTGAGGGTAGAGGGTTTAAGCATTTAGGGTTTAAGGGTTGAGGGTTTAGGGTTGAGTATTTAAGGGTTTAAGCATTTAGGGTTTAGGGTTGATGGATTAGGGTAGAGAGGGAGGGATGGATGGATAGAGAGGAGAGAAGAGGAGGGAGGGACATAGATATATGAGGTTTGAGGATCCAATGTATATGGTATAGGGTTAACAACTTGTAGGGTTGAGGGATTAGGGTATTGGGTTGAGGGTATAGGGTTGAGGGTACATATGGTTGAAGGATTGGGCTTAAGAGTCCAATGTATGGTGTGTGGGTTGAGGGTTTAGGGTTTGAGGGTTGAGTATTGAGGGATTAAGGGTTGAGGGTTGAGAATTGAGAGTTGGGTGTTTAATGTATAGGGTAGAGGGTTGAGGGTGGACGATTGAGGGTTGAGGGTTGGGGGGATTAGGGTTGAGGGTCCAATGTATATGGTAGAGGGTATAGGGGTTGAGGGATTAGGGTAGAGAGTTTACTAAGTGGGTTTAAGGGTAGAGGGTTTAAGGGTTTAGGTTTTAAGGGTTTAGGGTTAAGTTTTTAAGGGTTTATAGGGTAGATGGTAGAGGGTTGAGGGTTTAAGGGTTGAGGGTTTAGGGTTGAGGGTAGAGGATTGAGGGTATAGGGTTGGGGGATTAGGGTTGAGGGTCCAATGTATAGGGTAGAGGGTATAGGGGTTGAGGGGGATTGAGAGAAATTTTAAGAGGTTGAGGAGGTTGAGGGTTGTAGAGGATTAAGAGAGCTATAGGGGTTGAGATTGGGTTTAAGGAGGAGGTTGGTGAGGTGATAAGAAGCTATCTGAGTTGAGGGATTAGAGTTTAGGTTGAGATTTAGAGGTTGAGGGATTAAGAGGGTATAGGGGTTGAGGGATTAGGGTTGAGGGTAGAGGGTAGAGGGTAGAGGATTGAGGGTTGAGGGTTTAGGATTTAGGGTTGAGTGTTTAAGGGTTTATAGGGTAGAGGATAGAGTGTTTGAGGGACTAGGGTTGAGGGTAGAGGATAGAGGGTAGAGGGTAAAGGATTGAGGGTAGAGGGTAAAGGGTTTAAGGGTTTAGGGTTAAAGGGTTGAGAGTTTAGGGTTGAGTGTTTAAGGGTTCATAGGGTAGAGGGTAAAGGGTAGAGGGTTTGAGAGTTGAGGGATTAAGAGGGTATAGGCATTGAGGGATTAGGGTTTAAGGGTTGAGGGTTGAGGGTTGAGGGATTAACAAGGTATAGGGGTTGAGGGATTAGGGTTTAAGGGTTGAGGGTTGAGGGTTGAGGGATTATGAGGGTATAGGGGTTGAGGGATTAGCGTTTAAGGGTTCAGGGTTGAGGGTTGAGGGATTCAAAGGGTTTAGGGGTTCAGTGAATAGGTTTTAAGGGTTGAGGGTTGAGGGTTTATAGGGTAGAGGGTAGACGGTAGAGGGTAGAGGGTAGAGGATTGAGGGTAGAGGGTAGAGGGTTTAAGAGTTTAGGGTTTAAGGGTTTAGGGTTTAGGGTTTAGGGTTTAGGGTTGAGTGTTTAAGGATTCAAATTAGAAGGATAGGGTGAAGGGATTGAGGGATTAAGAGGTATAGAGTTGAGGGTGGTTTAAGGGTTGAGGGATTAAGAGATATAGAAGGGTTGAGCGATTAGGGTTTAGGGTTGAGGATTAAATTATAGGGGTTAGGGATTGGGTTTAAGAGTTGAGGGTTAGAGGTTGAGGTTGAGGGATTAAGAGGGTATAGGGGTTGAGAGATTAGGGTTTAAGGGTTAAGGGTTGAGGGTTGAAGGATTAAGAGGGTATAAGGGTTGAGGTATTAGGGTTTAAGGGTTGAGGGTTGAGGGCTTAAGAGGGTATAGGGGTTGAGGGATTAGGGTTTAAGGATTGAGGGTTGAGGGTTGAAGGTTGAGGGTTGAGGGTTGGGGTATTAAGAGGGTATAGGGGTTGAGGGACTAGGGTTTAAGGCTTGAAAGTTGAGGGTTGAGGTATTAAGAGGGTATAAGGGTTGAGGGATTAAAAGGTTATAGGGGTTGAGGGATTATGGTTTAAGGGTTGAGGTTTGAGGATTGAGGGATTAAAAGGGTATAGGTGTTGAGGGGTTATGGTTTAAGGGTTTAGGATTGAGGGTTGAGGGTAGGATTTAAGGGTTGAGGGTTGAGGGATTAAGAGGGTATAGGGGTTGAGGGATTAGGGTTTAAGGGTTGAGAGTTGAGGTTTGAGAGTTGAGGCATTAAGAGGGTGTAGGGTTTGAGGGATTATATTTTAAGGGTTGAGGTTTGAGGGATTAAGAGGGTATAGGGGTTGAGGGATTAGGGTTTAAGGGTTGATGGTTGAGGGTTGAGAGATTAAGAGGGTATAGGGGTTGAGGGATTAGAGTTTAAGGTTTGAGGGTTGAGTGTTGATGGATTAAGAGGGTATAAGTGTTGAGTCATTAGGGTTTAATGGTTGACAGTAGAGGGATTAAGAGGGTATAGGGGTTGAGGGTTTAGGGTTTAGGGTTGAGTGTTTGTGTTTATGGGGTAGAGGGTAGAGGGTTTAAGGCTTGAGACTCTCCATCGTACCCCCTCTCTCTTAGGTATCTCTCTCTCACTCACTCCTATCTCTCTCCCCTATATCCTTAACTCTTAACCCTTTAAACCCTTAACCCTTAAACCCTTAACTCTTAACCCTCTACCCTCTATCTCTCTCCCACTCCCTCTCTCTCTCCCTCTCTCCCACTCTCTCTTTCTCCCACTCTCTCTCAACCCTACACCCTCTACCCTTAAACCATAAACCCTTAACCCTCTACCCTCTATCTCTCTTCCACTCCCTCTCTCTCTCAAATATCTCCATCCTACCCCCTCTCCCTCTCTTAGGTCTCTCTCTCATTGTTCAATCACTCCCACTCTCTTTCTCCTCTCCTCTCCTCCCTCTCTCCTCTCTCTCTCCTCTTTCTCCCCTCTCTTTCTCTCTCCCACTCTCCTCTCCTCCCACTCTCCACTCTCTCTTTCCTCCCACTCCCCCTCTCTCCCTCACTCTCTATCTCCATCTCTCCCACTCTCCCACTCTCCCAATCTACCCCTCTCTCCCTTGCTCTTTATCTCCATCTCTTCCACTCTCTCTCTATCTCCCTCTCTCCCACTCTCTCTCTCTCTCTCAACCCTACACCCTCTACCCTTAAACTATAAAACCTTAACCCTCTACCCTTAACCCTGAGCCCTTAAACCCTAAAACCCTTAAACCCTCAATCCTCTTCCCTCTCTACTATATATCTCTCATCTCCCTGCCCATCTCTCTCTCTCTCTCTCAACCCTACACCCTCTACCCTTAAACTATAAAACCTTAACCCTCTACCCTTAACCCTGAGCCCTTAAACCCTAAAACTCTTAAACCCTTAAACCCTCAATCCTCTTCCCTCTCTACTATATATCTCTCATCTCCCTCCCCCTCTCTCTCTCTCTCTCAAACACACACACACACACACACACACACACACCTCTATCTCCTCTACTATAAGGGTACAGGAAGAGATAGATATTTAGGGTAGAGGGTATAGAAAAAGAGAGAAAAAAATCTATTAAAAAAATCATCTTTCACATAACGCAAGCGTGTTTTGAAGAAGTAGAGATATGGTCGTTTTAGCAAGAAATAATGTGCTCACGTTATTACGTGAGCACATTTTGTCTTTCACTTAAAACTGTAAAAAACTCAATATACCTGTGATCTCAAGGCCCACATTTTGCATATTCTCCTAGTTTTGTGCGTGCAACGACAAAAAGACGCTTTGTGATGATGTTGTGAAGTGTGCATGCATGTTTTTCACATTCCACCACCTTTTTCATGATCTTTCCACCACCTTTGCATGAAATAGAATATTTTTCACATTGAAAGGCATATAATATCAATTCATGTTTGAATTCCATTCAAAAGTGATATACAATTGAAGTTTGGAGGGGAACAATCTTTTGAAAAAGTCAAATTATTGAGGAGTTTGAAGAAATAAGAATCAAAGGCTACATAATTGGGTTGAACTCCTCCATTTGAAGCTTTGGTTTCTTAGGTATGTGAAGTCTTTACACATTTTCTTTTAGTCTATTATGGCTTGCTTTCATTTCTGTTATTTTGCATATTCCATGTTTATCATTGTTTGTTTATCATTATAACCTTAGGTTGTCAATGCACATTTTAAATTACACAATTATATACACTTGCCAGTTACATTTTTAAACCTAATGCAGAGCATCTACCATGATCCACAAATCATCAAGGGTACTTCTTACCCTAACTTAAATTGGAGAAGATCAACCAACAAACTCAGTCATCTTTTCATCAAAATCCTTCAATTTCACTTGATTTCATATTTCCACAAAACATTAGAACTTGGCTCCAACTCTTTGTCAGACTCAAAAACATATTAACTAGATCATAAAATTGATTGTAACATAGCATAAACCTGATTAGAAACTCATGACCATTCAATTCCTTCATAATTCACTAATTCACTCTTCAATGCAACTTACATGGCAAAATAACAACAAATGATGGATTCTTGCTACCAACCTTTATCTAGACATCCAAGACACTATAATCAGCATGTTATTGATTGAAATAAACCAAATAAACATTCACAAACCATTGATCCATCAGGCTCTTTAATTCTTGCAGTTATAACATCATTTTGCACAAGGATTCAACTTTGCTCAAAACAACAAATTCCACAAGTTATCCTTTCTAACTTCTACCAAGAATTGAGACATATTTTCCAACATTTTTTAAATAGTTTCTAAACATAAATAATCAACCATTTCATTGTTTTATCAGATTCACTCCTTGTAGCAAACTATCCACCATATTATAAGAAGGTCACCAAACCCTTAAATCAGGTGATCCATCTTCAGTCATTTTGTATCTTTAAAACCTAAAGGCACAATTTGAATCCCATTTTGACATACATTCACATACCTTAATTTCAGTTAAAAAATTTTTGAAACAAACATCAAAAAACTTGATTGAACGCTGGAATAAGCCTCAAATTATGCCAAATTTACAAATGAAGTATCCTAAAATCACCACCAAAACACCTAACAACTCCAAACAGTCTTTAGCCAAGTCAGAAAACACCAGATTCAACCAATTTTAGGAATGGAAAGGCTAAAACAAATGTTGTTCAACAAAACCCTTACTTTATGCTCCCAAACAAGCTTTCCAAATGAGGGTTTATTAGAAAAGCATACTCCAAACCTTCACATGCTTTGCCACTACTTGATTTACATGTTTAGAAATGTTTACCCATGCTTTAGGAACAAACTTACAGTCTCATTGAATTTTCTTTCCTCAATCACCAACTTGTAACCATCCATTTTCATTGGATACTTTTGTATTTCTTGAGAGGACAACAACCAAACAATGGATTCTTGTTTTCCCCTACACAAAAAAACATGCACATAAGGTACACAGCCTAAAACTAACCTACTCCACCAAACTACAAAGCCTAGATCGTGGAGTAGTCACAATGAACCTTCTTAGACTCTCAAACCCCCCTAGTGCACCAAAACCACACCTCTTTAAGGCATTTTATTATTTAAAAATTGACTTACCTTGTGTATTGATGCAATCAGGGGAGATCATGTAACACAACTCAACACAAAATCAACCAACAACAACAATTCACAATTAACAATTCATAAAATTATTCACTTTAACCAATTCAATAGTCATCCTTGTAGCATAGCTAACTCACTCAACCAAGTATATATTTTAGAGAAGGTCTTCTCAAACCAAGACTTGACCCTTCTCAAAGTCCCAATAGGGCATAGAATAACATATTAACAAGCCACAATAGGCTTCTTTGTTACAACTTCATCAAAACTGGATTTCTACACCAACTAGGCCTCAAATCAGGCCTCTTTTACAAAGTACCTTATCTTAAATCCTTTTCCAAAACACCCAAATACATTGGGAAGCAGTCTATATGTTATCAAACCAAGGATTCCACCATTTTTTTTCAAAAAATCACTCACCAAAGTGTCAAATCACAAAACCCTCCTTTTTACCCAAGAAACTAGGGGTTTATTTAAAAACACTCATCCAACCCTCACACAATCTTATGAATACTTCAAACAAGTCTAAAATGGCCTACACAAACTCAATTCAACAAGAAACCATGTTTTCCCAACACAAAACACACTTTATCATATCAAAACCACTCGAAATCTCATGGAATTCAAAAAATTTCACTCTAGGGCTTCATGTCCAACACCCTTTTAGACCTCTGCACAAAAATAGCATTCCCTCACCTATTTATTGATGATGCGGACCCATTCCACCAATTACAGTAATCACAATGAGTGGAATGTGCCAATTTAAATTCAATTGTGCTCTTGCACCATGTATGCTTCCACATTTTGTATACACATACATAAGTTTTAAGGAAGTAAAATAAAAAATCATTTCTCAATCCTTCATTATGGATGTGCATACCACATGGCTTGTCCATGCTTCCATTTTGATCCTATCTTGCAATCATGGAATGCCACATTACCACATTTCTTTAAGGCATTCCATTGAAAAAAATCATGTGACCTTTGTCTATACTAGAAATACTCTTGTACAGGATGATTGTAAGTATTCTTTATGAAGCCTTGAATGACATATATTTTGATTTATTTAAATGGATAAATTTTTGAGGAACAGATATTTGTCTCATTGCCATGCTATAGGTAAAATTATCTACCATGCCGAAGAAATGAACAAGGAAGAAACTAATAGACAAAGAGTATGAAGCCTTCAAATAAAAGGAGAGAGATCGGGTGGTGGCATATCATGAAAAGAAGAAATTGGAAACGATTGACAAAAACAAGCCAATTGAAGAGGAACCTCAACCATCAAAAAAAGAAAAGGAATTGGTAGCACAAAAGGTGTGAATGCAAAAGCATCGTGGTAAGACAGATTTGGATACCATAGTTAGAGACACACCCTCTACAGCAAGTGAATATGAAGGGACACCATTAAGCACAAGTGAATATGAAGGGACACCATCTACCACAAGTGAATATGGAGGGACACCATCTACCGCAAGTGAATATTGTTGGACACCATCCAATGCATCTCAAGTGGAGAGTACATCATCACTCAGATTTGAAGAAGAAAGTATGTCATCATCCCCATGTGAACCTCAAGGTATGTCTTCTACTCCACCCTCGATTGAAGGTACGCAATCTAGCCCACCTCAATTAAATATTGATGAAATTCCTAATGTTGAGATATATGTACCTAGGAGAACACCAGATGTATGTACCTAGGAGAACACCACCAGGAATTTTGCGTAGAAACCCAAAGTATTTGATTAATATTGATGAGGATATTTTACAGCACATGGAAGGTAAGATTTCAACATGCACTTGTAGAAGATATGCTGATAAGATTTGGAAATTCTTCTTTGAAAGGCTAAGTGAGACCACAAGATGTCAAATATTTGTTGAAATGATGTGGGGTGTAAAGTATAGAAACATCATGAAGACTCTTGGGTTGAGAACATCGAATGCATCAAGTGAAAACACTATTGTGAATAATCTAATGGATGCTTATGAGAGTGTGGGTAAGACCTCACACTCAAAGGATAGTAATTTCACCCGACTTGTCATTACATCAACTTTGGTAATTTGTCGAACAAAGACAGCTCATCTCATTAGAAAGACGAGTGAACAAATGAGAATTAGTAGAAAAACTTTATCAAGAGTCATTCAAAGGCGGTAAAGAATTGAGGGCACAGATTCAAATGAATTATGGACATTCTCGGGGAGACTTCCAAAAAAAGATAAAGAAGTTGTTGAAGCCTTGAGAACACTAATTGAAGATTATTGGAAGAATAACACAAGGCCATATCTGAATCAAAGGGATGTGGTAAGAAGGAGAATCGGTAGTTGAAACCGTGAGCCACATCCAAAGCATTTTTTAGATATGACTCAAACCCAATTTTTTCATAAATTTCAAAATGATTATCCTCAAATTAGTATTTGTCAAACATTTTTTTAAATGCTTAAAGCTTTTTATGTCAAGATAAATCACACATGCACTACTTGTTGTTGTAGACCACATATTGAATTCTCTAACCATTATGATGTTTATCGTTCTATATGTTTAGATTTGCATACTAACGATGTTTTGCAGGATTGTGGCATACAATCCCCACCAAAATATTCAAGAGAGTTCTTATCAAAAAAAAATTGTGAAATAGAGGATGGCTAGATATTCTATAGGACAGTATGCTTGGATGGTTCATGTGAGCATTGTGGTGGCTTCTAATGTATGTCAGTTCGTCAACATATGGAAAGCACAAATGAGGTGGGACAGAAACTAGTAGAGTTCAGGAAGAATAAAATAGTGGCATATGCTACAAAAGATGGGTCTCAAGCAAAAAGGTGTGATTTGATTATTGAGAAAATTCTAGTGTATCATTTTATACATTCCATGTTTCATGACAATATACTATCTAAGTATGAAATGCATACTCATAGAGCCCAATGGTTGGACACACAATTCAAGTTATTCAAGGACACCTTTCTAGTTGGTAGCATAGTATCATTGGTTGACTTTGTGAAGAACTAAACTCTACAACCATAGTGTGAGGTGTAGTCACAGTATTACAACTCCACATAGGTTTTGATATTTTTGCACATAGCATTCATTCATGCATCTAATAGTATAGAGGACCAAAGGAAGGTATTAAGGGAGTACCACTTTTACATTAGTGATGATTGCACACATTCTCCAGAGTTCATGCAAGGTTGCTTCCAAATGTTCTACATTGGTTTGGCTCAGAGGGGTATAGCATATAGTTGGCATATAATATGCTCGGATAACTATGTAGCATAGTTCAAGAACTCGTGCATGTTCTACTAGTTGTGTAGGATACATTTCATTATAGGTATTCAACATATGTGTAACTATTGTGAGGCCAGGCATGGAAAGGGGGAGCATGATGGTGCAGGAGCATGCGTGAAAAGAGAACTAGCATGAGAAGAGTTAAAGTATAAAGACAATGCAAAGTTTGCAGATGCAAGATCAATCATCGAGTGGTGTAATGCTTTGATGGGTCTAGGTAATGAAGGTAAGTCTTCAGCTCATAT